>JBBBJY010000227.1:0-50000 GCA_039654625.1 Rhinogobio ventralis | reverse complement strand
AGTGAGTCAGGCCCACTTGAGGGGAAATTAAACAACACAAAGGGAGACCAAGTTAATACAGATTTCAAATAAATCATTTATTAATTAAAGTCAGTAAATGTAAGCCAAAACTAAATTGTGGTGTGAATCAGTATATTGTTTGTAAAAAAAAAAAAAAGGAGGAGGAGGAAGAGGAGCAGCCAGCCATGAAGCAAACAGTCAGATTTCTACCTGGCTCTTATGTTCTCTCCAGTCTTTGACCAGAGGTCCATTTTGGTAGTTGCACAAGATACAAGCTACAGTAAAAAGTTGGTTAATGCTCCCTGAAATAGTCAAAGGGATTACAGTGTCAAAAAGTTTGTTCTCCTTAACCCGCCTGATTAGCCTTTCAACATGAACTCTGGGTCTCCAGGACTTCCTGTGCTGCCATTTGTTCCTTGTTGGAGCGGAAGGCAGGCTTGTGAAGTTTTCCTGGCACAAGGTTGTCCACCCTAAAGCCCTTGTCCACCATCACAGCCATGTCAGGGGGCAGGAGAGGTATGATGCCCGACAATCTGAAGAGCTCACGGTCACTGATAGAGCCCCCATAGAGTGCAGAAACAAATGTCAGAGGAACATGTGGTGCCATGCCAATCATGGCCTTGAAGGTACAGTGTGATTTGTAGTGCGAGTACACCTCACTCTGTAGCACAAGTGAGGATGGAGTTTGGCACCGCAGTTCTGTGCAGTCAACAATGACCTGAGTGTCTGCATATTCCTTGAACTCAGGAGGTAGGTTGGCTGTGATTTCTTCAGGTGTCATCCAGATACACACAGCTCCCAGTACACAGTAAAGAAAGTTGGCCCAGGTTGTGATGATCCTGCTGGCTGTTGTCCGATGGATGTTAAATTGGTGGCCAAGCTCTCTCTGTGTGTATCCAGTTGATAGATCATTTAGAAAAAGAAATAACTCATCTATGGGCAGCAACTTAGTTGATCTGTTCAGTGTTGTTTTCTCTGCCACAGAGGCCGATGCTTCTCTTGCCACACTTGTCACACGGATCATCCTTGATGTTGCTGGTTCGATGAGCCTCCAGAATGCCATCAGGTGGTCATAAGAATGGAATCTTTTAAACAAAATACACAATAACGTTGTTAGTCATTGTAGACTAATTTAGTTACACATGATCAATTATCTTAATTTTGACTCTACATTTGTTTTACATGAAGAAAAGACAATAAAAGGTTGTGTCTACGCATCTGACTGAGTGCTGTAGGTAGCACAAGTTTGGTCCTGATCATATCTTTGTGTTAGTCATAAATTACATTACTTTTACTTTTGATATTTGATGTACACTACAAGAGGAAAATACTCTTCCTCTTGCAAGGTGGACGTTTAGTGGAGCAACATTTTACATGTGTAGTAGCCCATCTTTACTTTCACTAAAGAACATGACTTGCATGAATTTTTTGTCCATCACTGTTAATATGGTACAAGACATCAGCTTCCTGCAATTCAAAACAGCTTAATTATGACTTACCTGGTATAAAATCGGATGTCCTCGTCCGATCCTGCAAAGCGCTTCAGTCCAAAACAACTCCGCAGCTGGAGAGCCTAAATTTGTAGTTCGAGCTCCTTTACTTTCTGGCGAAGTGTATCGTTTTCCTCAGCGAACTGATCTGCGACCATTGCTGTTGTAGGAGTAATACAGTAATCATGATCTGGTGCCAGGGTAGCCACCTCCATCCACCAGAGGGCACTCCAACCCGGACTGTTATTCCATCATAGACTACATCACCCAGAATCCTTTGCCCGGACTCATCAGCACTCACTGTTCACCTGTGTCTCATTTACCTCATTACCTCTGCCTATATCTAGCCTGTTCACCCTGTCATTATTTGCGAAGTCTTGTTTAGTGTTACACTGCATTTCTGAGCGGTTTCCCTGGTTTCATGACATGGTTTGTTGGATTTCTTGCCTGTTTCCCGGATTACCTTTTTGCCTCTGTCTCCTGCCTTGTTTGCCTGTTTTGACTGCCTACCTGTGTTTTGACCTTGCCTGTACTTTTGACTATGATTGTGGATTACCCTTCATTAAAGCTGCATTTGGATTCTCTACCTGTGTCTCTCGGAGCAGTATGTAACAATAGCGGTGTGATCCTTTTGGGTAGGGGTGTGTTTGTTTTGGTGATTTCAAATATCAACAGCGTTAACCAGAATTCGCTTACTGCACCTGTAAATCTGCACAAGCTGCGCTCCTATTGAGGGTCCCTATCCAGTGTTCACTACTCCCTTCTCCCTGAGCATGTGATATCTGTTCAAGTTCACTTCACTAGACAAAATGCATTCAATTAGGCCTGCACAATAATGGTTCAACTGATAATCACGATTACTCAATTATAATCGCAATTATTAATCACGATCATTCTCATTTGAGAAAGAGAAGAGACAGTTAACGTTACACATATTTTATATATAGTTGTGCTAAATCAAAGACGGCAATGTCCACGGAGCCATTTCTATGTGCACTATTTCATCTGTGAAACCTTTAGTCCCCTGGCTACCATGTCAGAAGCTGCAATTCAAAATAAACGTCGCCTGCCACGGCAGCAAATTCAGCAGCTTTGAGATCTTGTTGGTCAAGACAAACCCGACGGAGCTCAGCCCCGAAATTCAGCTGCTGCCGCTCTTCTCTTTCTGTTTCTTTTCTCCGCTATAGTAGCTGTTGATTATGTTTCGCGTATTGCACCTTTATTGAGGAGGCCAATAAGAGAAATGAGTGATTTACACCAATAATGTGATGCGGGCAGTTAACCCTGCTTGTGGAGTAAATGAAGACTATGACAAATATATTATGATAATGTAAATGGCATACTGCCAGTTAGTGTAGTGGGTTGATTCATAATACGTTTGAGCATGAGAGGTTTTTGGGGCTCGCACAATCAATTCAAAATTATATAAAATATCCACGGTTGGATTTAGTGAATAATTGATTTTTGAGCCATTGATAAACCAACCAGTTAATATTTACAGTGATGCAAGGAGTTAATTGTGTAATTATCTAAAATGTGTGTGGATAATTTAGAGTGCATTTATATTACTTTGGTGATATTTTGGGAATAGAGGACTGCTATCGCATGTTTACCTTTAATTGCTTGGAGTACTCTCGCGAGAAGGGGAGTTGAAGTTAGTTGTGTCGGGCAAGCAGAGAGTGGAGACACAGTTTTCCAGACCTTTTTTCTCTCTCTCTTATTTTTGTCATTAATTAATCATTTTTATTTGCTGTAATACTCTTGTGATTGTTTTTTGTTGCTAATCGAGTAAACGGATACATTTTTGCACAAGTGGTTCTGTGGATTTATTGATGTGATGACGAAGAGAGTGGACAAAGTGTCAAGCTAGGGCTTCATTCAGTGTAAACCTACACTGACTCCCACCCTCAGGCGTTTCATGTGATGATGTGAGAGTAAAGGTGTGTGAAGGTGCCATTATGAGGGTCAGTGATTAAGGTCACTCACATGTTGTATTCCCAGCAGTATCTTGGCATGACTTTGCTTTGCAGAAGGTAATGAGGTGTGGCTCTGTTTCCTCTCACAGCCCGATGTGCTGACAACTATTCTGGAGATCAGCAACATCGTCTTCACTAGCATGTTTGTCCTGGAAATGCTTTTCAAACTGCTGGATCTGGTACCTTCAGCTACATCAAGAACCCCTACAACATCTTTGATGGGATTATTGTAGTCATAAGGTAAGATCTGTTATAAATCTATATCTATACCCCTGCTGAAAAATGAATTTCATGCTGGTCCAGGCTGGTCTAGCTGGCGGACCTGCATATTCAAGCTGTTCTCAAGCTAAACTGAGCTGGTGTCGCTGGTCCTTCTGCTTTCTGTGCTGGTGACCAGCAACCAGCATCCCATGCAAGTCCCAGCATTCAAAACATACCTTTTGCTGGTGACCGGCAATGCTGGATTTTTCAGCAGGGAATTATATTATATATTAAATATATTATATTGTAACATTCAATAGATTAAAATTGATATAATACTTATCAAATATACACTAAGTTTTTTAACTTGATTTATTTGAAATTTGAAATTTATTACATTTTTGCAACATTATAAAAGTCTTTATTGTCATTTGATCAGTTGAATGCATTAATAATATTTTTTTTTATAAAATAATACAATTATTATTAAAGATTTTGTGATGATAAAATGAAACATAATAAAAGCCTTAAATGACATTAAAATGACCTAAACTTTTACTCATTGAATTTTTTTTAATTCATGGACGCGTCAGCTACCCAGATGCTATTGTGAAAGATAGTAGTCATTTTGTCTAAAATGCATGTGCACAGTTAAGTTAAATGACAAAGTTTACTTAAGTGCTTTTGCAAAGAATGTACGAGGCAAAATAACCACAATTAACAACAATGATATAAGAGTGCGCGAGGAAGTTGGGTTCGTTACTATAGCAACAGTAGGCTCTCGGTCATTAATCTGTACTCTAGGCGCATTTTCTTTCAGAATTATCACTGGATTAAACAAAGAAAAAAAAACAGCATTTTATTTAAAATGAAAATAAGACCCTCACATCTGCATATGTTATCGTAGACCAAGCAGCGCTCAAAACCTACCATTGTGGACAACATAACTGTTTCACGATTTAAGCTAAAAATTATGGAGTTTTTGGGTGCAAAATATAGTAAACTTGTCCACGATGCAGGATCACAGAAGGGAACAATGACAATAAACACCTTTAACAAAAGAACCACTGAATTGTTTTATTTTTAACTGGTTCATTGAAACTAAGGCTGAATCCGAAATTTCCCCCTATACCCTTAAATAGGGCACTATTTGAGGGGACAGCCATTTGTAGTGATGTCCGAAACCACAGTGGACGTTATTGAGTGCACTCATTCTGTCCCACATTGCACCGCAATAACGAGTAGTGTACAGTCTATGAACACACAGCGGCTGTCCGAATTCACTCACTTGTTTTCATTCACTCCTTCAAGTGAACAGTATTAGTGGACTAAAGTAGGGTGATTGAGGGTTTATGGGGCGAAAACTTCTGCAAATAAGGATGATCCAAAAACAGAGGAAAAGGGAGGCCCTTTGCTTGACAGACAGCCGTGTTACCATGAAGATCAGCTGGATAATGATCAAAGTCTAGAGGCCATCTCTCTGATGAATCATACAAGCGGACGTGAGGTCATCATGCAGAAGATGAGGGCAACGTTTGAATACAGACAGCGCCTTGTCTGTGATCCAGAGAGATCCACCACCGTTCTCTCAGTTTTTCCTCGATTTCTGGATACTAAAGGATTTGTATGTTGTTGTTTTTCACTTCCCTTTTTCCCAGCAAATTGAAATGCTAGTTTCAGAGAACTGTTAGATGATCTGCTTTGTTGAAACTGAACACATTAAGCTTGTGAATATAATTCATGTTTTATGGTCATTCCTTTACATGTTTTCTTCTGCTTCAGATTCTTCAGGACTTCACTCTCCTCTTTGGGTCAGAAACTGCTTCCAGACGTTTGGAAAGGTGGCCAACTGCTTTCAAAGCAAAGGTTATCAGACTAGCAGAAACCTTGGCGCCTACTCCACGGCTGAAAAGATTACTGTCATCTGCCAAACAGAACAGAGAAAGCAGCGAGGCACAGGATTCCCCAGGTAGAGTTGTACATAAATAACTTGCAATGGCTTTGCAGCTAAAATCTACTAAACTTATTATAGACATTTACATACGTTCTGTGTTTTTCAGATTGGGACAGTGACATATCTTCCTTCCTTCTGCTTCTGCATCTCTTATCACCCCAGGCTTCAGGAAGAACGAAAACCCATAAGATCAGTATTTGTCAGGCTGTTGACCGTCTGGTGGTATTTCACAAAGTAGGTAACTGGTGACGTAATACAAGGGCTATAAGTGTTGTACCTCGAATCCAGTTGATAACTCAATAACTCAATTCTCAACCTAAACTGAATTAACAGCCGGTTGGTGCATATACTTTTCTTCTGGACTGTCTCCTGTTCTTTACGATTAAGCTAAAAAGACTAAAATAAATGTTTAACTGGTTAAGCTGTACTCATTCATTTGTCATTAGTATTGATAGTATTTTTTTCTTTCTTTCATTCAGACATGCCGGAGTATACAGGAACACCTTGAGACAGAAGAGAATCGTCAGCCACACGTTCTTGCCTCAGGGTGCAGCGAGGAAGCCATCAGTCAGTTCTTCAGTGTGGTTGATAGAAAGATCATCCCCTGTCAAGCATCCTCTTCACTAGCAGCAACTGATGAACTCTACAAGGTCCATTTTCTTTACTTCAGTTATTATATGAAATATGTACACTTTTGTCCAGACTACGGAATTGATGTTGGCACCACAAGTGAGAGCCCAAGGCTAAAGGAGCTCAGAGCTAAATCCATGAATGATGTTTAGATGCTACATCTGTAAATCACTGCTTGCTACAACAGTAACATTTGAAATTTGAGCTAGTTTGTGCTCAGGATGGTTGTTCCTTGCCATTTAAAAGTTATGCAGGGTTTAGAAAACATTTAACTAGATTTCATTTTAGGGGTGTAGCATCAAGCAATGAGAATGTGTCACTATTGTCATTGTCTTGAAAGACAGACAGATTTCAGACCTTCATTATCAAGTTTTTATAACCCAGAGTCACCAACGCTCACACACACACACACACACAACACTGACACTCACTCTCTCTCACACTCACGCACATACCGGAGAACGTGAGCGAGTCTTTGTGCTGTTGGCTTCCATGAGAGGAAGACTCCTCTTCATCATCATCATCAGAGTATGAGTGATTGTCATCGTCTTGAAAGACAGACAGATTTCAGACTAGGATTTGTGCGCTCAACATCTCTTTGTGCCGTGAACTTTTCAATGCGCACTAGCGCAGCGCTGTGACTCTGACTCCATGTTGCTTTAAGCGCATCATTCTGCACCCGGGATGCGCATAAGCAAAAACAGGCAGCACGGTAAAACTCTCTCCTGGGGGCTTGGATTACCTCTCTCTTTTTTGACCATACATGTGTTTGCATCCCTGTGTTTAGTGAGGATGATCCGCGGGTGACCGAAACCAAAATGAGGAGCATTATGAGTCTTGCTGACAACCCCAACGAAAACTCTTGTTACGGTGTTAAATTCTACACTCAATACCTTGACTTACTTTCATGTTTCTGAGAATTTTGTGCTGGATATTAGGGTCAACCTTCAGCAAGCAGGAAATGGCATTGGACTCAATGCAAGTCAGACATTGTGTCTCATTAGGAACATCCCTCTCATATTTGGAGATGTAGTTGTAATGATTTGTCATTTTATTTTGCAGTTCCTTAAAGTAGTTAATGCAGAACCCTAATAAGAAAAAAGGAAACTCCTTTAGTGTTGTTGTCATTTCTAAAAAGGTTCTCCTTAAAGGGCATTTTTAACTTGATCAAATATGAAGATATTGCTTGACTAATTTGATTTGTAATTCTGATTGATTAATTCTGTAAAAATACAGTAAAATGTACAATTTTGGAATTTTAATCTGAAACACACTCACACACACACATCATGACACATAGCAACACAGCTAAAAGTATTGCTAATATGTAAGACCTTTTTTAAAAGTAGCATTCTTTTACCTGTTGAGAAGTGTTTGTGATGAGCGTTTGCAAGGTTGTTTCTTAATAACTTAAAAAAAGAAATGATCAACAATATTCAGCGCAACACTCTTATGCAGTATTTGGACAGATTTTGGACCAGTGTATGGAGCTGCGGGACTGAAGCAGAAGCAGGGCAAGCGGTACAGACAGCAGACTGATGGGCTTCTGCTTTCTACTGGGTCCATATTAGACCCCACTGAGAGGAGCCAACCGCTTCCTGCTTGGCTAGAGAGAGAGCTTTTGAGGCAAGAACCCAGACGACGCTCTCTTGCTCTGGGAGACGATGTTAAATTCGGCGTGCGAAAACGCTACAGAGCAGATCCTGCTGGCACCCTCCATGACAGGGATGGGCAAACTCGGTCCTGGAGGGCCACTGCCCTGCAGAGTTTAGCTCCAACCCTGATAAAACTCACCTGCCTGTAGCATTTTAGTAATCCTGAAAGCATTGATTAGCTGGTTCAGGTGTGTTTGATTAGGCTTGGAACTAAACTCTGCAGGGCAGTGCCCGCCCAGGACCGAGTTTGCCAATCCCTGCTCTATGAGATGAAGGTAAAAGTCAAATGGTCACACTTGTGCAGCATCTGCTGCTTGGCTGCCTTTCCCAACAGTTATTCTGCCTAGACTGAATGGCAACTTGCCCCAGCATCATCTCTCACTGGTCAAGGTATGCAAATGTTATAATGAGAAATGAGGAGGCTGGACATCCATAATATTGCATGTGAAATTAGAGTCTAATATATTTTACTATTGGACTTCTACTACAGGGCTGTTGAATGCTTGAATCTGATTGGCTGAGTCTACACGCACAGCTTTAGTGCAGAATACACATACTTTCTGCTTAAAATAAAATGCAAAATAACAAGACCAATAGTAGGATAGTAAGAGTTAAAGCACAAACGTAACAAAACATTTGAAGTCATTTATATTAGAGTTAAAATATTAAATACAAATATTTGTTTTCATGTTGTTTTATTTTTGATAGAATATTGTTTTGAGCTGCTTTGTAGTTACTATGGTTACTATGAACTGTTTGTTGGTTTTTGTTTTTGCATTTTTTAAACTGATCTGTGCAAACCGACCAGTGAACAACAAACTACTCAAGGTAGGCTCTTTTATTAATCATATCGTATTTAATTCTTCAAAAAGCAATTTATTGATGTAACGCGAATATTCGCACAAAATGTGGAGTATCATCAGTCGGTTATGTTTTTAAATGATCGTAAACATGAAATATACTCGTCACCGCCAGCGGTTCTGCTCATTTTCATAAGTTTCATGGCAATACATCAAAAGAAAGAACATTCAAGCTTTATGCTTTATCAACACTTGAATGTGGGTATGTTTCATGTTTTTGTCCAAGACTAGCGTGATTGAGAGCGATGATGAAAACACAGATGGAGTAACTGTTAGATCGAGTCCATCAACACCCCAAAGCTTCACAGTCCTTTCATTCAATGATTTAGATGCTGTTTATTGCTGATGATCGCATGCTTTCTCATATGAATCTCCTTACATGAGATCGCTCGTGCTCTGCTTCTTCTTCGCCTGTGTTTCGATCAGATTCTGTAGTCGTTCAGGAGATGTGTAATAGCGCCCCCTACCGTATAACAGGAAAACAGGGGGATCTAACGTTAGTTCAGACCTGCATGAAAAACAGGAAGAGAACTGATTTTCATTTGTATGTTTGTTCTGTTGTAGGGGAGAGCGGGGCACAACCTAGCGCTTTTTGACTTTCTCCGTTTGTGTAAATCCACCTGTGGTTTTCCCACATTAATTGCACACATGTCTAGGACAATTATGTCAGCTTAAAATGTTATCTGATATAATAAAATATATATATATATACAAGACCAAGTAAAATATTTTGTCAATAAAATACAATTATCATTTTTTTGATAACAAACCCACCTCGAAACACAGCTATACAGCAGCTGAAAACATGATAA
The DNA here is from genome assembly GCA_039654625.1 of Rhinogobio ventralis. Taxonomy (NCBI): domain Eukaryota; kingdom Metazoa; phylum Chordata; class Actinopteri; order Cypriniformes; family Gobionidae; genus Rhinogobio; species Rhinogobio ventralis. Next base: position 40,422 of record JBBBJY010000227.1, on the reverse strand, counting down.
TAATGAATCATTTCTGAACATTGACTCTCAGTCTTTGTTCACCTTTTCCTCATGGTTTCTCAATAGAATTCATAAAGGTATAGAATATAACAGCGTAGTTCTAATAGGGTAACGCAGTGTTATAACGCACCCCACCTGCGCAACTGTCTTCTGCTGGTTAGATCAGCATTAAAGAACCATCTTAATAACAGATGTAAGATTAAAATAATATCTCAAAAATAGAGATGAAAACTTAACTTAAGTAAGAAATGTAATATAAGTTGATATAACAGCTAGTAAATACACTGAGTTTGCTCATCCTGGCATGTGTGGAAAGCTTTAAACCATGTGTGTTACAACTAACCCCGCTTTAGGTTGTGCCCCGCTCTCCCCTATTTATTTGTGCTGATGCTCGTAATTCTATTATTTGTTCTTCTTTCAGTCTTTTTAGTGTGTGCATTCTACAGTTAACATGAATTGCTCCGTTGCTATGGCGACCGAGGACCAGGTGGAGGAGGGGCTGTGCGAGGACTTCGGCCCCTCTCAGGGAGATGACATCATTGAGGAGGTGGGGCTATGTGATGATGCAGGCAGTGACCTCAGCACTTTTGTCATGCCGTTTCCCTATATAAATAAATAAAAAAGATTGATCATCCCTTAGGTTTTGCAAATGGTTACTAGTGTGTGTCTGTGTCTAGAACATCTAGAACAAGACATTCAGCCACCTTCAATTGGCTCATTGTAATGCTCCCTAGGAATCAATCCCCTCCAAGGATGACAACGCACACAGTGCCCTAATGGAATAATGATATTCCAAACCTTTGACTCCCAATACGAGAGGGAAAATTAGACTCTCTTGTTTTGTAAGCAATTAAGAGTAACATGGCAACTCCAAGGGGACATGAAACATCGGAAAGCTCGGTTACATTAATGCTTTAACTATCATATGCGTTTCCAAGAAATGTGCAGAATTAATCTCAGTCCTCATTTTTGCCAACAAGTCTTCAACTAAATGTTTATGTTTCCGGATCCAGAAGATGATGGAGGTGTACAGACCAGACTGGCGTGAGGCCAGGGAGGACTGGTCCGTCTTCCTCTTCTCTCCTCGAAACAAGTCAGTCCTTTCACTGTCTCCTCTCTTTCAATACATAATAGTCATGAACACATAAGAGCTGAGGGAAGCTGTTTTTAAATTATTATTTTAGGTCAAAGGGGTTTGGCTAACAAAAAGTTTGGAAATACTTCCTGTTGGTCTCATCTTAACCAAAACCCACTGGCATTCACGTACCTTCGTGTCCCTTTACACTTTAAAAATGACCCATGGGTTTTGTGTCTTTCATAGAGCCTGACCTCATTATAACACAGAACAGATTAGTAGTTGCTCCACGCCAAATTAAGCAGAAAAAAATGGATTGTTTCCTATAGTGCCACTGATTTGATCTCTTGAGTATTACAGAGGGGAAGATGCCCGCACACCCCTTCTTCTCTCCTGACGGTAACTCGGCCAGCAGTTATCCTGCGATCCCTGCCTGATCAATAGCACTGATGGGCTGCCCGCTCTTTAGAGGGTGGCTTGATTAGGATATTGATTGGCCGATATTTCCCACCCTCTGCCTGTCTATCTGTTTTTTCCTTGAATGTCCATCTAAAGTGTGTGCTGCAATGGGAAAATGGAGATATTTGACTGTTCCAACACCTAGTGAGCTGTTCGAACACATTTTGACAAACTGTGAAAAAAATAAATCCAAATATGAATCATATTACACTACCATTCAAAAGTTCTTCTGTTTCATAGTAATATGAGTCTTTGTTGTATTTATATATATATTGGTTTAAATGAAATATACCAAGGCCAGTCTTTTCCAGTGTGTGCTGTCTATATTTGTGCTTATTAGAGTATTGTGCTGTTAGCTTAATGACATCTACATAACATTACTGTTTGGCAGCTCACTGGGTTTTGAAACAATGTTGGTTTGTCTCTATATATCTCTTCCTGACGTACCGCTTACTCTTCAGGTTCAGGTTGTTGTGCCAGTCCATCATAGCCCATAAGCTGTTTGACTATGTGGCGATGGGCTTCATCTTCTTAAACTGCATCACTGTGGCTCTGGAGAGACCCAAGATTCTTCAGGGTAGTCTGGTAAGACTGAGGCCATAGACCTATTGTTTTAGTTATTGATGATTTTCGTTTGTCCACAAGGAGATATTCTCACAGCATTGACAACATTCCAGCTTTTCCCTTTCTTCTCTTTCCCTTATATTTCTCTCCCTCCTCCTCTTTCTTCTGCAGGAAAGGCTTTTCCTTACCGTGTCGAATTACGTTTTCACAGCCATATTTGTGGGGGAGATGACACTCAAGGTAAATATTTACATTCACTGCATTATATTGCCTTGATTTCAGGGCTGCCATATTTAGATTTTTGCATTGCCATACCTCTAATCTATGGTGATGAATCAAGAGAAAATGATCATATTTTCACACCATTTGCAGATACTATACTAGTCTATGACTTTATCTAGCACTATTTCTATCTATTAACACTCTTTTTACATTTTTCATGTGTGTCTCAATGGTTTAAATTCTGCTGGAGTACAATTACTTTCCATAACATACGGTGGCAGGGCCCTAGCTAGGGAATTCTGGGCCCCCTGAAAAAACATTGATGTTCATTGATGAACGCCCTCCATTCATATCATATACGGTATATATACCGTACACGACTGCTTCATCTTTCATGCTGACCATTTCAAATAACGTGTTTTTGTTTATTGTAGGTGGTGTCTATGGGGTTGTATGCCGGAGAGCAGGCCTACTTGCGCAGCAAATGGAACATCTTGGATGGTTTCCTGGGGTTCATGTCACTGATTGACATCGTGGTGACAATGGCGGGTGGGGCTAAGATCCTGACGGTGCTCAGGGTTCTCAGGCCCCTGCGCACACTGCGCCCCCTCAGGTACAGCAAGCAATTGCAAGCATTTGTGGTGTTGTCCAACGTATGCTTGGTTTATAATTCTGCACATGCTAAATGTTTTTTTTTTTTACCATTCTGACAGAGTTATCAGTAAAGCCTCTGGCCTGAAACTAATGGTGGAGTCTTTGATCAACTCACTGGAGCTTTTAGGAAACACAGTTCTCCTTTGCTGTGCCTCCTTCATCTTCTTTGGCATGCTGGGACTCCAGGTAAAGAGCAAGGGCTCTCACTGAAACATCATGCACATTCAGTGTGCTACCTTAGTTTCTGTACACTGTAAAACATGTACCGTAGAATTTACTGGCAAAAAAAGTAACCTAACCTAACCCTAACCCATAATCCAAGATGATGTTGTACTAGTTTAACATTAAAAATGCTGAAAAGAATCATTTTAACAGTGAACTGTAATATACTGAGACATATTCTGAGTTAGAACATTAACTTTCAATAAAAATTAAAGTCAGTCAACAGAATTTGTGGCATTTTGGCTCCTATTGAAACTTTCTTTTAAAGAAAAGCATTCAAATAAAATGCTAAAATCAACATTATTCCACAAATTCTGTTGTTTGAGCTTATCTTCTATTAAACTAAGAATATTTCATCAAAAGACAACTTAATATGCACACACTCAAAGTTCATGAAGCTTCTGAGATGAGCAAACACATGAGGGTTGACTTGTTCCTCTTCTCTGAGACCTTTCCACTTGTTGCCTCTGTGCTTGTTGTCTTGGCTCCAGTGGGTGCTGTGATTCCAGCAAAACATCTGCACAAAAATATAAGCAGAAACTTATAACACCGTTTTCACATGGGTAATAATACAAAAATGTTTAGGCAGCAAATCAGCATATTCAAATTATTTCTGAAGGATCAGACTGCAGACTGCTGAAAGTCTGCTTTCTAATTGTGTTTTTGATTTATTTTTGATTTTTTGTAAAACGAGTTTTAGTTTGAGTTTTTTTGATACAGCCTTGGTGAGCAAAAGAGCCTTCTTTCAGGCTAATTCAGGCTTTGAACCGGGGATCCTTTGCATGTTGTCTTTTTAGTGCTATATCTTCATAGAGAATGTTTTCCTGTTTTCTCCTGGTCTTCTTTCATAACACCCTTTTCCTTTCAAATATCCCGCAGTGCTCTGACAGTTTTGTTAAAGAGATGCTCAAGACGTGTGGCGTTGAGTGACGTGAAGTGTGTGCCATTTATTTTGTCTCAACAGCTTTTCAAAGGAACATTTTACCACTGCTTGGGCCTAGATCTCCAAAACATCACAAACAAGTCTGACTGTGTGTTGGCCGGTTATGAGTGGGTCAACCACACATACAACTTTAACAACTTGTGGCAGGTTAGTTTGCTCTCTAACTGGGCCTATCAAATGACATGACAGATTCTGAGCAAGTCAATGTGTTGCTTTGTTTGATCTAACATCTTTATCAGAATTACCTGTCATTGTGTTTTGTTTTTTTGCATCACATGTGGTCGTCTATCTGTCCTTGCACCTTATTTGTCTGTTCGATCCTCTTCTATCTTTGCTTGTCCCGCTTCCATCCATCTCCATACTTCCGTTTGTCCTTGTATGTGCTCATATGAATGTGTAGGTTTATGTTTTGACAGGCTCTGGTGTCCCTGTTTGTGATGGTATCGAAGGACAGCTGGGTCGATATCATGCACCATGGTGTGGATGCAGTGGGAGTGGACCAGCAGGTACTGCTCCCATGTAACACGTTCACTGATGTTCCCATCCTGCCATCCTGATGATACTGAATGGCCGAATGAATGCAAATGGTGGTCTTTCAATGTCGTATGGACTTTGTCATGAATTTGTATATTGATATCACAGTGAACCTTCACAGACAGCCCTCTCGTGTAGGGTTTGTGGGCAATATTAACCCACAACAGGCACATTTATACAGACTTTTTAAAAGTAACACAAATTTACTGTCATAGAGCTTATAAAATACACAAGTCAATGGTTGATTTTAGTTAAGCAGAAAAAAATTAAATGTACTATAAATATACACTATTCCACCCACAATGATAATAATAATAATAGTAATAAATAATTGTAGATAATTAATCAGTTGTATTCATTTTTAAATAATAAAATAAAAACAGTAAATTAAGGCTAAATATAAAAACAAAGTGCCAATCTAGCTAGGTTATCTGAAGTCCATAGATATCGCCACCAACACTTTCTCCAACAAGCGGATGCGATGAGACCCGTTTTCCTTTTTGTTCATGTGATGTTCGACATACAGCCTATTCAGTTTTTCGCAGTAGCCCGGTGCACCCTCACTGAAAGAAAAGAAGAAAAACTATATTCTATAGCTAAGATAATACAAGTAATAAAATGTAGTTTATATTTACTTAGCGAAAGCATAACACTTCACCCTTAACAGCGCAGCAACACCCTAGAATTCAGTTTATGGCTGGTTTTCCTAACTCTTTCATCAACCGTTCTTTCTGTCTCTTCATTTAATAGCCCATGACCAATAACAACCCCTGGATGCTGCTGTACTTCATCTCCTTCCTCATAATTGTCAGTTTCTTCGTTATGAATATATTTGTTGGACTAGTGATGGAGAACTTCAATAAGTGCCAACAGCGCCAGGAGGTGGAAGAGGCCGAGAGGAGAGAGGAGAAGAGACAGAGACGCATGGAGATAAAGAGACAGAGTAAGGAAGAGAAAAAGAGAGGCTAAATGCTTTGAATGGGTCGATAATGGAATAATAATAACCGCTTGTTCAGTGTAAAATTGTCTTCAGTTTGGGGAAAACTACATATAAATGTGTAAAAAATAATACAATTACTGATATTAGACATGCTGAAGTATGTTGAAGTATGTTTGGCTACAGCCCTACTGGCCATACGGGCTCCATAGACAGAGGGATGAAATCCATAAAAGAAAGAGGGAGGGAGGGAGGGGAAGGATGTAAATGAAAAGAGATGATTTGATTTGCACACTAATGCTGAACAACCAGTTGAATTCTCCAGACATCTCATAATAGCGTTAGCCAAGTGTGTTCTGTGATGCATCTTTCCTCTGAAAACAAACCTAGTTTACGGACCAGAGAGTAGCCTTTTCATCACACATACAAACTTTTGGTTATTATATTGGTCAAATATTCTCCTGCCCCAATTTGATGTGCAGACATAACTGAAATGAATCCATTAGTCGGTTGATTTTCAGAAAAGTGTAAGCACTGTGGCTCTGTAGCGCCATCAAATCATTTCTCTTTGTTTGAGCAGCACAACATTCAGCTTAACCAATGGTATAAGTTTGGGGCGCGACTATATGTTTTTGACCAGCCAGTGGCAGACGAAAGAGTGTTAATGAAACTTGTTTGAATTCCATTTGTTCAATATACACACTTCAACTTGAAATATTTGAAAAGGTGTGCTTACTGATTTTAAACTGATCATTCTATCAAATCTACTAATTTCTCTCAGAGGCCCTGAAGTTGCCCTGTAGTGCGAAATACAGCCATGTGCGTCTGATGATCCACTCTCTGTGCACCAGTCACTACCTGGACATCTTCATCACCTTCATCATCGGTGTGAATGTTGTGACTATGTCACTGGAGCGCTACGGCCAGCCTCGTGTAAGATAAAACGCAGGCCTCATTCTCTAAATAATTTGTATTATTTAGAATTTTTTTCTAACACTTTATATTGTATATGTATCATTCTAGCCATCATTGCTGTCACTTGCCTTTTGGTATTCTTAATGTTTTCAGTGAGACATTTTTGTTCACAATTTAGAACACCCTGGAAGTCCATCAATTCGAACATTTCAGCTCTGAAACACATAGAGTACCATTGCATAAACACATGTGACTTTTCTCTATTTATTGGGATTCACGCAGACATTCATAGAATACATGATAATGTTATATAGCTAATGTAAAAATGACTGGTACAACCTGAGGTGAAAGTCTTTTAATCATTCACACCTCTTCTCTTGCTCCGTCTCTCTGGCTTCCTCTCCGTCTGTATGTTTCCTTCCCCCCAGACTCTGGAGATCACTCTCAAGTACTGTAATCATTTCTTCACCAGCACCTTTGTGCTGGAGGCTGTCCTGAAGATCATCGCATTTGGCTTCCGACGTTTCTTCAAAGACAGGTATTCAGTTCATTCCCATCCCATTCATTAGATGTCGATTCCACCTGACCGAATCCTCTTAGTTTGTTGACTGGAGTCACTGGAGGGTGTGTTATTGGCAAAATGTTGCATTTATGACGCAGATAGAAATGAGATTAGCCCTGCGTGGTGTTAATAGAACAAAGCGTACCTGACTACAGTGAGAGCAAGAGTGAACATGGTTATTCGTCTCGAGGGTTTAATGAAATCTCTCTCCAGTGTTTGTTTACCTAATAGAACTCCTATTTATCATTGGGTGGACTACAGGAGCGCTTCCTCTAGCTTGTCATAAACTAATACTGACATGGATTGAGGTGCATCGAGAAAGTGCAGGGTGTAAACATCTTGCCATTTTGTAGATTCATTGGAATATATGGTATATGGAATACCCATTTAAAAGAGTAAAAAACGCTGCAATACACTTTGTATTTTAAATTTGCGCATATTTGGGTCTGACACCAGAAAGCTTTCAACAAGCCGTTATTTATTGTAGTGGCTCTCCCTGGCTCTTAACTAGGTCACGATTACGAGCTGGATGGCAGAGTTGTGTGTGCAGACAGGTGTGCCACGGCTGGTTCCAGCACCGCAGATGTGGGCGTCTGTGATTTGTGCTGTAGTGTAAAAATGAGCCGTCCCTCGTCCTGCATTAGCGAATGAGGTCACCTATGGTAATTGGGTGCTATTAAGTGGTCCCCAGCAACAATTCAGGTCCCAAGCCAACAGTTTGACCATATCGATCTTCAAATGTTCATTTCTTTTTAGCCACCTCTCTGGAGGAATAAATGACCAGTGCGAAATAAAACTAGAAAGAAAGGTTGGATTCAGAGTGCATGAAAGTTGAGTTTTTGCATAACTAAGCAAATCTGTCCCCTGTGTATGTGTTCAGGTGGAACCAGCTGGATTTGGCTATATTGCTGCTGTCAGTCATAGGCATCATGCTGGAGGAGATCGAGATCGGTGCAGCTCTGCCCATCAACCCCACCATCATGCGCATTATGAGGGTCCTGCGCATCGCACGTGGTTAGTCACGCAAACACAGACGCTGACCACTGGCTAACACCACTCATCATTTCAGCCCCCTTAAAAATGTCATTAAACTCTTAGACCCCTTAAAATCTGTGATTGATGTGATCTTTCCTCATGCTTGCTGAATACATGAGCTTTTTCTTCCACTCCGAATTCCCTTACCAGCAAAGATGGGTCAATGTGGGATGGGGTCCTTGTCCGTTATCAGCCTTTTTGTTTTTGTTCTTCTGAAATTATCAACGCCTTGTAGACATGCACACACACTGAGCTGCCTTGTTGAACTCTCTCTCTCTCTCTGACAGTGTTAAAGCTGTTAAAGATGGCCACGGGGATGAGAACGCTGCTGGATATGGTAGCCCAAACCCTGCCACAGGTGATGATACCCCCTGATGAAGCATCGCATTATTACCTCACCCACTTTTAGTCACATTTTCTTATGAAAAGTGGAAGTTATCCAAGCTGTGTTGACAACATGAACAGGCTGCTGATTGGCTCATGAAATTTGGTGACTTATAGGATGAGTCAAATAAAAGTTGAGACTCTGTATAGAAAGATCCATCTCCCATAGAGCATAAATGAGTTTAAGCGTCATAAATGAAAAGACGCACGTTTAAAGAAAGTAATATGAACTGAAAGTAGTTTACACAAACTCCACTCTTTTATAATCAAACACACAGAGTGTTGTTGTCGTCTAAGTAGTCACAGAGTGGTAACTGCTTCAGTAGAGAACTGCTAGCTAGACATCGTCAGGGTGGAGTAAAGTGTCTCTCCTTAATCCAGACTGTGGCTCTCTTGGCTTTTGTATGATAAGTGTTGTTTGCGTTGGATAAAAGTCATCTGCTGAATGATTCAGTGTAAATGTAATACGATGTGCTTGCCTGTATATTGTGTCGAGGATGAGCGCATATGTGCTGGTTTCAGTCTTGATTTGTGTGTTTCAGTTGGGGAACCTTGGCCGCCTCGTCGTGCTGATGTTCTTCATTTATGCTGCACTGGGGGTGGAATTGTTTGGAGAGCTGGGTAAACACATACTACTCCTCTTTAACTCCTTTTGATGCATATTTTCTTTCCTCTCCCTTTCTGACTGCACTGAGACAAAGACTTCAGGTGAAAACAAACATTCACAATAGTATTTTAACAATACAAACTCTCTCTACGTCTCTATCTGTTCCCTTCAGTGTGCAACAAGGACTGCCCATGTGAGGGCATGAGTCGTTACGCCACCTTTGAGAACTTCGGCATGGCGTTCCTCACCCTCTTTCAGGTCTTCACTGGGGATAACTGGACCGGCATAATGAAGGTACGGCCGAACAAAGAGCCACAGTGCCATTAGCATCACTGTTACAAAAAAAAGTTTTATTTATTTAGTTTGGAGCCGTAAGATTGAAAAAAAAATGTTTTTAAAGGAAGCCTTTTGCTTACCAGGACAGCATCAAAAATATTGTGAAATATTATTACAGTTTAAAATAGCTTTTTTCTTTTAATACATTTTAAAATGCTATTTATTCCTGCGATGGTAAAGCAAAAGCAGAAATCATTCTAATATGATGATTTGGTGCTTATGAAACATTTCTTGTTATTATCAAAGTGGTTCTTAATATTATTGTAGAAACCATAATTTATCTGACAATATCAATGTTTACTGTCACTATTGATCAGTTTAATGTGTCATTGCCTTATAAAAGTATTCATTTCTTTAAAAAGAAACAGTAGTGCAAGTACGCAGACACCAGAAATTGCTAATACTTAGCTCATTAATATTAATTAACGCATAATCATTTTAAATGATGAACAGTCTATGTGATGAATTTATTTGAAGATGCATCCAAAAGATATCTTCAATATCAAGCTTAATTTCAGTAGCAAATTCAGTGGCCATTTTTTTAAATTATTTCTTTATTTCTTGAGTAAAATGAGTTGTTTAACTCACTTAACAATGATTTGGGTGAAGTCTTTCTTGCTGGCCGTTTCAAGTATTCAAATGAGCTGACATATTTAATTTGATATCTTTATCCCTACATCTGCCACTGTTGTTCATGGGGTTTTGTAGATTGCAGGGATCAGCAGTCCCAAACCAAATATGATTTAGATTTGAATATAAGATGTTCAAGACCATAAAAGTGTAAGGCTCAAGACGTGATAGTAGTAGTAGCCTAAAAATAAAATAAACAGTGGGGTAAAAATTATATTATTTGAATAATTCTTGTAGTTTAGGATGTTCAGATATTTTTACTGAAGAACAAAAATGTTGATTTTTAAGAAAATGAACTTATTACATACAACTATTTTACTCAACAAAGACAGTGGGATTGAGTATTGAAAATCTATGTAGTGAACCTGATTTGTCCAGTCAAATACTGTTGTATAAGTTTAAATATCTTTATGGTAACTCTCTCTTTACTCCTGTAGGACACTCTTCGAGAATGCCCGCATGGCAGAAACATCTGGACTTCTCTGATCTCTCCGCTGTATTTTGTGAGCTTTGTGCTCATAGCCCAATTTGGGCTGATGAATGTCATTGCGGCAGTGCTGTCGCAAATCGTGCAGAAATTGAAAAGAAAAGCGCAGGTGGAGGCAGAGATGGATGCAGAGATTGAGAAGGAGCTGGCCGAGGGAGCAATCTGCTGCATCTTGGGAGGAGAGTCTAGAGCTGAGAGGTCCGGTGAGGGGCATCAGGGGGCTGGTCCCAGCACTTCCAAAACCCAATATTAACCTCAAAATGTCTGGTTGGAGAATACACGCCATTTCCTAGAACGGAGGAGTGGAAGGCCATTGCGGAGGACTTCCAGAAATTGTGGAATTTTCCAGAAACACGTCACAATCCAAGCCCCAGCAAATAGTGGCTCCCAGTTCCACAACTACAAAGGCTCCTTCTCCATTGTCCTCCTGGCTGTGGTGCATGCCAGATATCGCTTCAGGATGACTGATGTGGGAGCATACGGCAAGAGAAGTGATGGAGGTACGCTTTCCTCTTTACACCCTCGACCTCCCACCAGATACACCTCTTCCAGGAGCTGAAGGAGCCGTGCCCTTTGTTTTTGTGGCAGACGAGGCATTTCCTTTGCGGAGGAACATGATGAGGCCATTCCCTGGGTGCCACCCGCCGTAAAACAAGAAAGAAAGATGAAGAAAACCGCCAAAAGAAAGTTTTTTTTTGCTATGTCGGTAAGTACAAAAATCAATTTTTTTCTTGATAGAAATGCCATCAATATATTAACAAGGATTGTACGGTAACGTACCATTAATTCACGAGCCAAACTCTCGGCTGAAATGCCAAATCAACAACTTAATGATAGCTAGTTTAAAACGTTTTGTTTTGAGCCATCGTGAAGTTACCAAGATTTAAAACATTGTCAATTTGTTCGTCATTGTTGTGTATGTGCATAAACAACATAATCAAAGCATGGTTAGTGTGGGTTTTGATCTTCATGCCGGCACATTATTGCTTACTTGGTAAGTCTACATCCTGAAAAAGAAGTGCAAGAATGTAAGAATAAACGTGCAATTTTTTTATACCCTGTCCCCCACACATAAAATGTATCTCACGTATGTACACACACACACACACACACACACACACACACACACACACACACAATGTCTTAAATAAGCACTGATCACTTATAAGTATAACCCTTGCACAGTTTTCACTTCGTCTTATTTGATAACTGCTTATGTGTTTTACAGCATCCTACACATTTGAGGACAAAGCCTGATGCAGAGCTGTTCTGCCAGGATGGGAAGTTTGAATGTCCCTGCTGCAGCTACAACTGTAAAGAAAAAATTCACATGGAGAACCACATAAGCCATGCAGTGGAGCATGGAGGTATGGTGTGAGCCTTTCTGTAGATATATTTTTTTTATTAATTATACAAATTATTATTTTTGCTGTTTTAAATCATAAATATGTTTATGTAGAATCTAAAAATGTACTTGCATTTTAAAATGAAGACAGACAAGATAGTTTCCTGGGATCTACTGAAGGGATGGGAATGTTATGTTTATTCTATTCTATATGACGTCTATTAATTATATTTGTGTGCTTGGTGAAACTTGCTGTGTACACACTGCACTGTTAATAACTTAGTTGCTACAATTTTACAGGTTACTTCATCTCAAAATGCAACAAACTGTGCAGGACATCAGCCCATTTTCACTGTCTGTACTGCAGCCAGACAGTAATACGCAAGGGCCAATACATAAGCCATGTTCCCTTTCGTTCAGTCACTCCGAGTAACGTCAGTGACTGACAAAATGGGGGTTTCGCCTAGAAGCCTAAGCGAGCGGACCCGGTTCCTCGAACGCTCCCATATCCCAGGCTGGGCTATTCGGCGGCGCGGTTGAAAGCTTCGGCCCAACAGTTCTCAACCGCCCAAAAGCAGACTGAGCCGCGGGCGTCCTCCCGCGGCTCCCACCCCTCCCACCCGGCCCCAGCAGCAGCCTTCACCTGGGCCGCGCCGTGGAGGACGCGCCCCAGTCCACGCCAGCCCCGCAGCCCGCCAAGCGGCAGGCTAAGCGGCGCTCCTGACGTGGACAGCTCAGGGATGGGCAGTTCTTTCCAGGAGATGGTAGCAGGATCACTCCTTGGCCCTCCACCGGGGGAGAATCCTTTGTTCCGCTGCTGGCCCCCGGGTCAGCAGCACCCTATTTTGGTCAAAGAAAGAACTAACCTGCCCATCCCTGAGCACCCAGAGACCAATGGCAGTGTGCGCCGCCCCCGGGCCACGCCACTCTCGTCCCTCTCTGGCGCCAGTCTCCTCTCAGAGCAGACCCCAGTGGAACGCACGTCCTTCCCTGGTCTCCTCTGTCAGGACGTGGCTGCTGACCGTGCCCCCACACCGGGACGCTACGCCTCCCACATCCGGGCCGGTCATGCCGCCTCGCTGCCCCACCCGGGATACGCCTGTGGTTCGCTTGTCCCCGCTGGTGCAGTTCCTGGGAGCCTGGCTAGAGCTTCCGGGGCTGTCCCGCTGGGTCGCGAAGACCATCAGGTCTTCGCATTCTGAACTACCTCGACGACTGGCTTATACTGAGTCACTCTCAAGAGCAGGTGTGCGAACACAGAGACCTAGTGCTCCGGCACTTAGCCCGTCTGGGCCTTCGGGTCAACTGGGAGAAGAGCAAACTCTGCCCTGTGCAGTGGATCTCTTTTCTCGGTATGGATATCGACTCGGTCGCCATGTGCGCGCAGCTTACAAGCGACCGCGTGCAGTCACTGCTGACTTGCCTCCGTCAAATCGAGAGCAAGAATGCGGTTCCACTGAAATTATTTCAGAGGCTCCTGGGGCATATGGCATCTGCAGCCGCGGTGACACCGCTCGGATTGCTTCATATGAGACCGCTTCAGCACTGGCTTCGATCGAGTCCCGAGATGGGTATGGCAGTCGGGCACGCTCCGGGTCCCAGTGACTCGGGCCTGCCTGCAGACCCTCACCCCGTGGTCGAACCTCAGCTTTCTACGGACCGGAGTGTCCTTAGAACGAGTTTCCAGGCATATTGTTGTATCAACAGATGCCTCCACCACGGGCTGGGCTGCCATGTGCAATGGACATGCTGCCGTGGGCTCCTGGACAGGACCCCAGCACCCCCTGCATGTCAATTGCCTCGAGTTGCTGGCAGTACAGTTCGCCCTGCACCGCTTCTTAGCGTTGCTCAGGGGTCAACACATACTAGTCGGTTCAGACAACACGGCCACTGTAGCGTACATCAACCGCCAAGGTCGTCTACGTTCCCACCGTCTGTCTCAACTCGCCCGCCATCTCGTTTTATGGAGTCAGAAGCATCTGAGGTCCCTTCGTGCTGTCCATATCCCAGGAACCCTGAACCGTGCAGCCGACGAGCTCTCACGGCTTCAGCCACTTCCGGGAGAATGGAGACTCCATCCCCAGACGGTCCAGCTGATTTGGGAACAGTTCGGCGACGCATGGGTAGATCTGTTTGCCTCCCACGACTCTTCCCATTGCCGCCTGTTTTATTCCCTGACCAAGGGCCCCCTCGGCACGGATGCTCTGGCGCACAGCTGGCCGCGGGGCCTCCGCAAATATGCGTTCCCCCCAGTGAGCCTTCTCGCACAGGTTCTGTGCAAGATCAGGGAGGACAAGGAGCAGGTCCTTTTGGTCGCCCCATATTGGCCTGGCCGGACCTGGTTCTCCGAACTCTTACTCCTTGCGACAGGACCTCCTTTCTCAGAGACGGGGCACCCTCTGGCACCCGCATCCCGATCTTTGGAACCTCCACGTGTGGCTCCTGGACGGGACACAGTAGGCTTGAGTACCCTACCACCTCTACCATCACTTCCGCTAGGGCCTTGTCTACCAGACACGCCTATGCGTTGAAGTGGAACCTCTTCGTCACCTGGTGTTCTTCTCGCCAAGAAGACCCCTGGAAATGCCCGATCGGGTCTGTGCTCTCATTCCTCCAAGAAGGGTTGGAACGAAGGCTGTCTCCTTCCACCCTCAAGGTATATGTGGCCGCGATATCCGCCTACCACGACCTTGTGGATAAGTCAGCACGACCTGATCATCAGGTTCCTGAGGGGAGTGACTGAATCCTCCTCGCTCTCCCCTCGTACCCTCTTGGGACCTCTCAGTAGTATAAGATGCTCTGCAGGGGCTCCCTTCGAGCCATTGCGATCAGTCGAGCTTAAGTTCCTGTCTATGAAGACAGCGCTCCTGATCGCCTTGGCCTCCATCAAGAAGGCATTTTCGGTTGACGAAGCATGCCTAGAATTCGGGCCGGTCGACTCTCACGTGATCCTGAGACCCCGGCCTGGATATGTGCCCAAGGTTCCCACCACTCCGTTCAGGGACCAGAAGGTGAACATGCAAGAGCTGCCTTTGGAGGAGGCAGACCCAGCCTTGGCGCTGCTCTGTCCAGTACGCGCCCTCCGTGCTTACGTAGACAGAACGCAGTGTTTCAGGACCTCAGACCAGCTCTTTGTTTGTCATGGTGGGAAGCTGAAGGGAAAGGCTCTCTCCAAGCAAAGGTTGTCTCACTGGATAGTGGACGCCATTGTCTTGGCTTACCAGACGCAGGGGCGAGTGTGGCCTCCTCTTGGGCTCTAGCGCATGGCGCCTCGCTGACAGAAATCTGCAGAGCTGCAGGCTGGGCGACACCCAACACATTCGCCAGATTCTATAATCTCCGAGTAGAGCCAGTGTCCTCTCATGTACTCGCCTCTACAAGTGGCCGGTAATGGGCTAGGCTCAGGTGTCTTCGCTTGCTCGCCATTCCTCTCCACGGACGGGATACATGCGATATTTTCCTCAGGTAGTTTCCCCGAAACCCTGAGTTCCTCTAGCACTGTCGATGCCGACACCAGTGCGTCTGCCCACTCGCTCAGGCCCTCGTGTCAGGCTAGGTGCCACCGTGTGCATGGTTCCCCCTATTGGGCGACCCCCACATGTGTATTTCCACTGTAAGCCTCTCCGAGCATGTGTATTTCCCTCGGCAAGCCCTTGCCTCTGCCCTCTGCCACATCCGCTGTACCGCTGAAACGGCCGGGAGTTCAGTCTTGGCTCCTCAGCAGGTAAACATAATGCGATGTTGCCAGCGTACTTCCTTATATACCCACGCTGTGGGGCGGAGCTACGCTATGCAAATTCCGCATGCCCATGGCATTGGCCTGCCATTGGGCGTTTTCTAAGATCTCGAAGATGATAGGCTTCTAGGCGAAACCCCCATTTCGTCAGTCACTGACGTTACGTCTCCGTTCCCTCCTTAGGGAACGAGGGTTACATACGTAACCGAGACGTTTCCAAATGCTCTAAAACAGAAGCACTTGCAGCACCTACAACATCACCAAGTCCCTCTGTAGCTGAAAGCCCGACACCCTCTCCCCCAGCTGCTTTTGTTACCAAATCTCCAGTCTACCCCCCTTTCCTTTGATCCAGGCTCCTTTGCGCCACCCCTAAAAATTCCAAAGAAGAGAAACACAATCATGTGTCCTCATTGTGGACTGTCTCTTAACAGAAGAAATGTAAAGCAGCATATTCTGAGACGGCATACACCAAAACAATTGGACATTAGCTCTCTGAACCACCTTAACTCACATTGTGTGGATTATAAAAATGTGGTAGCCAAATTGTTTTCAGCACCCAACACTCCAATCCACATCATCAAAAAGACGTGGGGCTTGGAACGAAGAACAACGTGTTTACTTGACATCTGCAGAATTAACACAGAATTTGCAGAAAGATCAAACATCCGTTCCTATGAGTGCCATCACCTTCAATCACTCACATACTGCCCACCAGCTAAAAGGGACATTCCCTTACTGACCGAACAAGATTTGCAGACCATGGTTGTGGATAGATGGTTTGGAAAGGACAAGATGGATAGATGTTTGGCACGGCAGAGAGAGGCAAGTGATGCAGAAGCCCCTCTCTCCTGCCTAGTGAATGTTTGTGGGCCCAGCCACAAAAAATACATTTCTTTGTTTGAGCCATCCATTTCCTACTATAGCAGGCTTGGCCGAGTTATGGTTGAGTCTGATGCCAAAACCATTTCTTGGCATTGTCCTTGTGCCAAACCAAGGCAGTCATGCCTTCACAAAAATGTTGCGAAGTGGCACATATTTGAAGTGGACAGGGCACTCTTCAGAAAAACCAGAAGTGTGGATGAGGATGGAATTACATCAAATTTTCCCACCGATGTTGAAAGTTTTGAGGAAGAGGAAGGAGCCCAGTACCCACCTGAAGGCCAGAATATGTCTCGGATGGTTAAGTACATCTATGATAAAAAGAAACTGCCTGCAGTCTTCCCCTCAGATGTGTTAAACACTTGTAATTGTCCTTTGAACTTCACACCATCTGAAGCCTTTTGCACAGAATGTTCCGAGAGAACTCCACTGAGTGAACCTTTTATCATCACATCAAAAGCCAAAATCCTGACAATGACCAATGTCATAGAAGGTTTGTTGTTTTCTTTAAATTTGTCATTAATTCATCATTTAATTTTTGTCTGCATGTACTGTTAAGTGTTGACCATGACCATGACAATCAAGGTCTTCCTTTCCACTTGCAGGCTACATCTCCATGCACTCATTTTAGTAGGGTTGTGCTGTATAGCAGTAACAGAAAAATGTTTAACCCCTTTACTTGCTTTTGGCAGGAATTTCAATGCTACAGATATGGCATGGTATATCGATATCAGGAGTGGTGTGATGGTGTCCATCATTTTGACGACCACATACTTCTGTCGATACACCATTTTCTGTGCAACAGTCTCCAGGTAAGAACCATGTTGGATTGAATTTGTCATATTAAACGAACAACAAAGAATTTGTCATGAATATGTATTTCAGTCTTCAAATGTGACACATCTATTTGGCAGACTCACCAGGCTGTAGGAAGTGCATGCGGTTACCATCCAGTGTCCGTAGTAATGGTTTTTTTTAGTATGCCTGGTAAATCCACACATTTATTAGTTGTTTTACTCTTATATTATTTGATGCAACTTGGGTAAGACTTGTGTCTAGTTGTCTTTTTTTTTTTTTTTTTAAGTTAGCAGCATTGAGGAACCTCCAGAGGATTTTGATGGACAGGTGAATGCTGAACATTTCTGGGAGATGGTTTCTCTGGAAATG
Source organism: Rhinogobio ventralis (assembly GCA_039654625.1). Lineage (NCBI taxonomy): Eukaryota > Metazoa > Chordata > Actinopteri > Cypriniformes > Gobionidae > Rhinogobio > Rhinogobio ventralis. The sequence goes on along the minus strand of JBBBJY010000227.1, from coordinate 22,729 downwards.
GTCAGCCGTGGGTTAGTTCCAAGTGAGTATGATTCACACAGTAACTACCATTTATAGTGCTGGTATCACATTGTAGTGTTTGCTTTCTTTACCATGGAATTATGATATAAAATTATATTAATATTTTCTTATTCAAAGACAATAAGGCAAACCCATTTGTGGTTCGTCCGAGCTACCATAACTGGGCTCCATGGATTGGTCCTCACACAAGAAGCGGGGATCATGTTCTCAATTCTGAATATCAGAAGGTGCGTTCTCCTTATAGTGTGAAGGAGGAATCAGAGTTTAACCTCACAGAGGACCGTCTGACAGATGAGCTTCTAAAGCTCAAGGTATTAGACTCAAGAAATCGTTAGCTTTGAGCAATGTAAGTTAATATATGTTTTTACTGAATCATACTGTGTGTTGCTATATCAATGCTAATGTTCATTATAGGTCGAGGCAGTGCGTTCCTTATGCAGGCAGTGTGGCGTCGACCCAAGGGATCACGAATGGACTTAGTTGGGCGACTGCAGCTAGAAATGAAAAACAGAGCCAGTTACGACAAGGTGTTTTCACAGATCTGGGGAGCATCTGGTATGTTATGTTGTATTGCAGAGAGATAATCTGTACAAACAATTCTTTGTTTACTGCCTTTTGGTTGAGGTATAGTTAGGGATGAAACGGTATAAAAAAAATTCATATCACGATTATAGTGACCCAAATTATCATGGTTTTGTTCAAATGAGTGGAAACTGATTAATTTAAATGCAACTTGAGTCTCTGTTTTTGATTGTACTGAAAATTAAATCAGAGGACTTTACTATTAATACTACTATATTTATTACTATAACTTTGTGTGATCATCTTGTCAGACTGACGCTGGCTGGACAGGATTTACAGCGAGTTTTCAAAATCGTGATAATCAAACACGGTTCTAATTAAATTTTAAGCGATATTACTAACCGTCAGTACATTATATCGTGGTTTATCGTGAAACCGGTAATCGTTCCATCTCTAGGTATAGTAGTGAACTCTCTAGAACTGAGATTTGTGTTTTCCTTTAACAGGTGGATGGGCTGTGGTCACCTGTCCATGTGCTGTGGCCTATGGGGTAAAATTTAACATCAGAGCTGAGAGCCCACGAGACTTCACAGACCTTTTGTTTTCAATGAAACATTTTCCAAATGTTTCATTGTATGATTTCGCCCGAGGGTTGGCAACGCACACAAACATTAGAAAACCCGAAACCTTCCATCCTCATGGGGGCAGGCTGTTGGAGCCTACAGAAGAGAACATTCTACATTCTAAAGTGAACTTGCCGTGGCTACTCACAAAGAAATCCGTGCCAGATGAAAACGGCCACCCTCTAACAGGATCATCCGATCATTATGCTCTCTATGATCGTTTTCATGAGGCTAATTCTAAGGATGCCAGAGATGTCTTGCGCAAGGTTGAAGTGCTACCCGAGTTGTGTGGTTGGCTCAATAGCCAGTGTGCCGAACAGCTCTTCTCTGGAATGAGATGCGAAACATCTTGCATCACTATAACGACAATAGAAACGCCATAACAATAGACAACATGAAGAAGAGACTGGGCATGGGAGTGGACATTGTGTTAAATTCCTCTGGTCAGACAGTTTTGGGTATGTATTCCACCCTCATTCTAAATTCTTTGTTAATATGTTTGTGAATATTGGCAGTATGATGTCATATTTTATTAGTAGATGATTATTCAGACAATTTTCTCTGCTATTGTAAATATTATAAGCTGTGACCTGCAAATATGCACAATACATTTGACATTTTGTGGAGATAACAAATGCATCCATTTGAATTGAATTATGTACATTTTGTTGGATTTTATTTTATTTTTAACAGCATCAACTACACCAGCCATAAGGACACCCCAAGCTGATGCACCAGGCGAAAGGCCATGTGAAGCTGATGCACAAGCTGAAGGACTTTCTGTAACCGAGGAACCAGCCCATGGTATAACTGCAGTATGCTGTTTTGCAGGCCCTTTTTTACATCTCCATTAAAACCTACAACACCCATGTGTTTAGGATTTGAACAGTCATGTTTCCTTTCACAGGATACTCTGCAGCTTAACGTTAACCATCAGCTGACGATAGAAAGTTAGATGTAGTTGGTAGTTTAGACAGTGTTTTTGTATGTTTGGCAGGAGATCTTCCAGGGTGCAGTTTTGTCTGTTGTGGGCTACCACATCTGGAGCACATCAGGCATCCTAGATTCACAGGTATGTTAAACGGGGATATAAAGTCCCTCTTAATAACAGTATTTCTGGGTAGTTAAGGTTTTGGTCCTAATATGTTGTTTGTGTTTATGGTTGTTCTGTCCACATTTTACAGGTCTGCACAGACAATGTTGTGGACCATTATTCATATTAAAGAGATCATGTGATCCTAATGATTTAGTTATACAGCAAGTTGTGGTACCTCATGAAGTGCCTAAATCTCCTCTCATCCTATAGCTTGATGCTGTGCTGGATCCCACAAAATCAGCCACTGAGTTGGTGGGAGTAACAGGCACCCACAATTTGACGAGAGGGGACTTCCAAACTTTGGGATCAAAAGATAAGTCAAAAAATCATAAAGTCTTTAAATGTAACACTAGTTGAATTGGTAGCATTTTCTAATGAAAACAGTGACAGTTTTTGCACTTCATGTGCATATAATCCGGTTTTGTGGTATATATTTACTTTCTCAGTGGTATGAATTCATTTGACTCAATTTTCATGGTAGGCTTCATAAATGCATCATTTGCACTTAGCTGCCCGACTATTTCTACTCATTTCCAATCTGTGTTCTCCACTATACCTTAGCCTGGATTGTCTTCCAGTTTGACACAATAGCTAAATATTTTGTTTCATGTTTTCTTCTGAAGCTCAATTGCAGTACGGCTGCTCCCTGGCCCATGGAAAATCATCAAAACCAAGGTACATGAATATAATCACTTTTTTTCAGTCCTTATTCAATAGTTTTATGTATGGAAAAATACATTACATATGCTTATTTCACAGAATATTCCAACCCAGGCAGAGGGACCAGATTGTGGAGTGTGCATGCTGATGGTAAGTTGGGCAGTTATTCTGATGGGAAAAGATTTGTTTAATTTACATACAATATTTAGTTGTGTACTTAGAACAAAAGTACAGAATAGCTGGTGACCAAAAATTGTAGCATTTTAATTTTCTTAATGGTATTTGTCTATTTTAGTATGCACTGTATATGGCCCTGGAATGGACATTTGACTTTAATCAGGTGAAAACCTCAAATTCTCAGCTTTGTGTTATATCTGTTAGGATGACATCCCTCGGCTCCGGAGCGGCTGGTGTCGTTTGCTTTTGCAAAACATGTCACCTGTGAGGTACACACACCTTGTTTCTGAAATGAAATGGATTATTGGACATTTGAACTACACGCATGCTTTAAATGTTTCCTCCTAGAATGTGAAGCTGAACTGAATGCTGAATGTTTTCAATGTCTGGAATGGTTTGAATGGTTGAAAAGACTAGAAAGATGCTTTGCAAATTGTTTTCCTAACCCTTTAGCTTGTCTTCAGGGTGTCAGAGTCCACCATCACCACCGAACAGTCACCTAGGAGAGAAGTGATGGCTGGAGAGGACAATGAAAAAGTAAATACTTTTTAGTGGACATGTATATCTCTTCCCAACACACACAAACACAAAAATCAATGTATTCTCTATTCTTACCAGGAGCACGAAGAGGATGTAAAATTGAAGCTCGTCAGGGACATTGGTCCAGCGTGGTGCTGGTTAAGGAGTCACCCTCATTTCTTCCGTGGGGAGGTGACAGAGCCTGCCTTTATTCACATGGTCCATGAAAAACAGCAGAATGCCATTCGAAACTACCTGGAGGGACACTCAGATGATGCGAGGGACATCTTTATGCTTATCTTTGAGTGTCTCGAGGACATGGACACATTTCTTTCAAATTGTTGTGAACAAGGGCTGAAAGTCCATGCCATGTTCCTTAAATAATCTGTGGCATTCATATCAGGAACTGTTCATCTGATCATCCAACATCTTTTCTTGTTAAATAGTAAAAAATCAAATGAAGCAAAGGATGTCTTTTTATTAATTGTGTTTCAGGCCCAGTAGTTTAATGAGTGACGGGGTAGGCAAATGTTTTTTTCTGAATTTTGGATTCAGATGATTTTTTATGCCTGTTTTTCTCTTATGCGGCTGCCTTATTGTATTTTGATTCATATTTTTTTTGTTTCTGCATAAGATTTATTGCATTGCATTTAATTATCTGAATTATTGAATTATTTGATTGATCTGTCACTCATTTATTGTTGTGAGGTAACTAAAAGGTAAATGTTTCTGGGCTTGAAATGAATAGTTGATTTATTTACTTGTTTGTTTTTTTAATTTTATTTATTTTCTTTTGAGTTGAATGATGTACTGAATTGTAATGTAATATGGCCAGAGGAGAACTGGCACCCCGACTGAGCCTGGTTTCTCCCAAGGTTTATTTTTCTCCATTAGGACACCTGATGGAGTTTTGGTTCCTTGCCACTGTCGCCTCTGGCTTGCTCAGTTGGGGACACAGAATTTTCAAATAAATATCCAAATAAATGTAATTATTAAACTAAATTAACTATATCAACTACATTACTTGAATATATATGATAATTGAAATGAGCTGATGACATCAGCGTTTTCTCCAGAGCGGCTGTACAGCCGAATCAAATTCTGTTCATTATTTTCCTGTTTAACACTGTGAAGCTGCTTTGAGACAATCTGCATTGTAAAAAGCGCTATATAAATAAACTTGACTTAACTTGACTTGACATGACTGGAATTGAACTTGAATAGAAATCTTTTAAATGAACTTTCTTGTGGTTCCTTGTTCTATTTGATTCATATAATATAATTGTCATCCCTATATGTAGTGTCTCTAAGGATGGATCTAATTAAATAATTGTGGTGGTTTTTACCCCTGGCGCCCGAACCCAACCTTTTAAGGCCAAATACGTCACAGTATAATCAAGAAAATTCAAACGTGTTAATTTAAAAGGATTCTGGGATTAATATTTACAATCATTAAAGGGATGGTTCACCCAAAAATGTTCCAAACCTGTAAGACGTTCGTTCAGATATTTTTGTTGAAATCTGAGAGCTTTCTGTCCCTCCATAGACAGATACACAACTACTATTTGCCGCTTCAAAACGCTCATTGAGTGGTTTAGTCCAAATTTTCTGAAGGGACATTACTGACCCCCAGAATATTTTGTTTATTTATGAACATGCAATGTATCAAAAGAAAGAACAGACCCTCTGTTTTATTCTCACTTCATGCATTCTTTTTTTATCAACACTTGAATGAGGGTGAGTTTCATAAAAAAGCAACATTGAGCAAAAAGCTGAGAAAATCATGTTTTTGGCAAAGACTCCATCCAGATGGGATTCAGATGATCAAACACAGATGGAGTAGATGGAGTCCATCAAAGCTTCACAGTCCTAGAGCTCGTCCTGGGGTGACGTTTCACTCAGTAACATTAGGCAGTTTTGATTTTACATGCTGTTTAATGTCTGATGATCACTTTATTTTACATATGCATCTGATTACATAGGAGATCGCTCGTTTCTGCTTCTTCTGCACCTGTGTTTTGATCTGGAGATTCTGTACTCTTCCTGTACCAAAAACACGGAAAGATGGCGGGGAAAGAGTTCAAAATGTTCTGCAACTGTTTTAGATTTATTAGCAGAACTGTCATTGTGTGTGTGTCTGAAATTCAAGGCCTTGTGACATCCTACAAAACAGAAAATGTTTTTTGAAACGCCTTTAATTCTTTCACTGAATGATTAGCCTGCTTTAATTCTCTGATTTAGGTGGCTTCATCAGTTTCAGCGGCTCCTGGCGTGTGCAAGGCATTCTTGCCATGTCCTGTTCACTTGGGGACTATCCGCTGAAGGTGCTGATCCCTGACCCTGATGTGATGACCTTCGACCTGGACAAACTACGGCCTCAGTTCATGATTCTGGCCTCAGATGGACTCTGGGACGCCTTCAGCAGCGAGGAAGCCGTGCACTTCATCAAAGAGCGTCTGGATGAGCCGCACCTCCCGAAAATTTACGTGAACGACGTCCACAGGATTGTCGACCACTGTTCACTTGCACCCGGTTGCAAGCGTGAAAAAGGATTTAGATTGTACGTATCAAGTTACATCCACAACTTTGAAGGTGAGTAGCGATACCTCAGCTGTTAGCGGCTAGATCAGCTGTTAACGTTAGACATTGACTAGCTAATGTTAGCAGCCAAGTATTTTAACTCAATCGTGTCAATATTACGACATACTTTATTAGTGTTATTAAATACCTTGTTATGTTGATATGATTATCAACTGGTTGTGTGTATTTTTATTTTGGGTTTTGTATTTCCTCTGTGTCCAAGAAAGATCCAGTGACAGGAGTAGTGTGTGTGAGGGCGTTATGTCATCCGTCAATGGACAGATCTAAACCACCTCAAAGTTTAAGTGTAGGATGAGTGTAGCATTAAGATGGTTACCCATGTTCCTGGTTAATCGTGTTCTTTTGGTTCTTTGTTTTAGTTTAACCATGTTACTGTATTTCGATTTCCAGTAACTGTACTGTAATTCACTTTACAGTACACAAGATCAGTACTGTAAACTACCAAATAGTACTTTACTGTATTTTTACTGTATTTCGTAATTTGGTCTGCTTCTGCTGTAATTAATTATACAGTATTGTACTATAATATCTATATTGATACATTACTGCTAAATATTATAATTTTCTAGATAATTACTAATAATGATTATATTATAATAATATAATATGTAGTTATTAGGAAAATATAGGCTATAGTAGGAAAAAATACTATGGAAATCAATGGCTACTGTCAACTGTCTAGTTACCGACATTCTTTAGGATATCTAATATTTATTCATGTTTCTCAGTTTGTTTCAAATAGGTCCACACTGTACAAAACCATCAGTGGAGAGTTGCTGGACCTGTCCATTCTCAGAGTGTCAGAGATCTACAAAGAGTTCACCCCCGTTTCTGCACCAACCATTTGTACAATGGGTATCACCTGTGAGGTGCCACTAGTGGACTCTGCACTCGGTTTGGTACAAGCAGGCAGTCCCCTGTCATACCAACAACCCAAGGCAAGAAGCCGCCCTGTTGCTCACCATGATGCTCCACCATGCCCAGATTTGCCATTGGCTGGCTGCAGATTGGAGACATCATGCAGTATGTTTGTTTTCACTGAGCATCAACAGCTGCACTTCAAGTCACTTGAGGTTACCTGGGAGATGGCTAACAGAATAGAGGATGCAACTAGGAGTCAAAGTACATCAGCAGACTGGCATAGACTGAGAAAACCCAGACTCACTTCCTCACATTTTGGGGAAATATGCCATGCTATGATAAGATGGCAGACCGGCTACTCAAAGGGGTCCGTAAGACAGCAGCAATGAAGAGGGGTCTCGAAATGGAAGCTGATGCCATCGAAGAGTACTGCAAGCTCAAGAGGGTGAACTACTACCCTTGTGGCTTCATTATACACCCCGACACTCCATGGCTAGGTATATCCCCAGATGGGGTTGTCTTTGACCCAACAGAAAGTACTGAATTCGGTCTAGTGGAAATAAAATGTCCAAACGTTAAGAGCTATGTGGATTATCCACATCTGAAAATAAAGGACGGCAACCTGGAATTGAAGCAGGGTCATGGCTACTACTGGCAGGTGCAGGGTCAGCTGCTCCTAACAGGGATGGAGTGGTGCGATTTTGTGGTGTTTGCGGAGGAAGACACCCTGATTCAAAGAATATACCGGGACAGTGGTGTGATGCAAAAAATAAGAGAGAGAGAGCAGACTTCTTTTTTTTCTACACATACCTACATAAATATCTGCTGTAATAAAATGAATTATCAGTAAACAATAACTTCTAAGAACTGTCTTGTTCTTGTTGATATATCATTATAGCGTGAGGCCTTCAAGTGGGTTGTTTAAAGTTAATTTAAATTTGTCAAGTTACTAATCAAAAAACTGTGCTAAACAGAGTTGTAACTCTTTTAGGATTGACCACTTGACAGGTGAACCCACACCAATGTATTGCTAGATGTTAAACTAATATTCAATGAGTCAGGCCCACTTGAGGGGAAATTAAACAACACAAAGGGAGACCAAGTTAACATAGATTTCAAATAAATCATTTATTAATTAAAGTCAGTAAATGTAAGCCAAAACTAAATTGTGGTGTGAATCAGTATATTGTTTGTTAAAAAAAAAAAAAAAAAAAGGAAGAGGAGGAAGAGGAGCAGCCAGCCATGAAGCAAACAGTCAGATTTCTACCTGGCTCTTATGTTCTCTCCAGTCTTTGACCAGAGGTCCATTTTGGTAGTTGCACAAGATACAAGCTACAGTAAAAAGTTGGTTAATGCTCCCTGAAATAGTCAAAGGGATTACAGTGTCAAAAAGTTTGTTCTCCTTAACCCGCCTGATTAGCCTTTCAACATGAACTCTGGGTCTCCAGGACTTCCTGTGCTGCCATTTGTTCCTTGCTGGAGCGGAAGGCAGGCTTGTGAAGTTTTCCTGGCACAAGGTTGTCCACCTTAAAGCCCTTGTCCACCATCACAGCCATGTCAGGGGGCAGGAGAGGTATGATGCCCGACAATCTGAAGAGCTCACGGTCACTGATAGAGCCCCCATAGAGTGCAGAAACAAATGTCAGAGGACCATGTGGTGCCATGCCAATCATGGCCTTGAAGGTACAGTGTGATTTGTAGTGCGAGTACACCTCATTCTGTAGCACAAGTGAGGATGGAGTTTGGCACCGCAGTTCTGTGCAGTCAACAATGACCTGAGTGTCTGCATATTCCTTGAACTCAGGAGGTAGGTTGGCTGTGATTTCTTCAGGTGTCATCCAGATACACACAGCTCCCAGTACACAGTAAAGAAAGTTGGCCCAGGTTGTGATGATCCTCCTGGCTGTTGTCCGATGGATGTTAAATTGGTGGCCAAGCTCTCTCTGTGTGTATCCAGTTGATAGATCATTTAGAAAAAGAAATAACTCATCTATGGGCAGCAACTTAGTTGATCTGTTCAGTGTTGTTTTCTCTGCCACAGAGGCCGATGCTTCTCTTGCCACACTTGTCACACGGATCATCCTTGATGTTGCTGGTTCGATGAGCCTCCAGAATGCCATCAGGTGGTCATAAGAATGGAATCTTTTAAACAAAATACACAATAACGTTGTTAGTCATTGTAGACTAATTTAGTTACACATGATCAATTATCTTAATTTTGACTCTACATTTGTTTTACATGAAGAAAAGACAATAAAAGGTTGTGTCTACGCATCAGTGCTGTAGGTAGCACAAGTTTGGGCCTGATCATATCTTTGTGTTAGTCATAAATTACATTACTTTTACTTTTGATATTTGATGTACACTACAAGAGGAAAATACTCTTCCTCTTGCAAGGTGGACGTTTAGTGGAGCAACATTTTACATGTGTAGTAGCCCATCTTTACTTTCACTAAAGTACATGACTTGCATGAATTTTTTGTCCATCACTGTTAATATGGTACAAGACATCAGCTTCCTGCAATTCAAAACAGCTTAATTATGACTTACCTGGTATAAAATCGGATGTCCTTGTCCGATCCTGCAAAGCGCTTCAGTCCAAAACAACTCCGCAGCTGGAGAGCCTGAATTTGTAGTTCGAGCTCCTTTACTTTCTGGCAAAGTGTATCGTTTTCCTCGGCGAACTGATCTGCGACCATTGCTGTTGTAGGAGTAATACAGTAATCATGATCTGGTGCCAGGGTAGCCACCTCCATCCACCAGAGGGCACTCCAACCCGGACTGTCATTCCATCATAGACTACATCACCCAGAATCCTTTGCCCGGACTCATCAGCACTCACTGTTCACCTGTGTCTCATTTACCTCATTACCTCTGCCTATATCTAGCCTGTTCACCCTGTCATTATTTGCGAAGTCTTGTTTAGTGTTACACTGCATTTCTGAGCATTTTCCCTGGTTTCATGACATGGTTTGTTGGATTTCTTGCCTGTTTCCCGGATTACCTTTTTGCCTCTGTCTCCTGCCTTGTTTGCCTGTTTTGACTGCCTACCTGTGTTTTGACCTTGCCTGTACTTTTGACTATGATTGTGGATTACCCTTCATTAAAGCTGCATTTGGATTCTCTACCTGTGTCTCTCGGAGCAGTATGTAACAATAGCGGTGTGATCCTTTTGGGTAGGGGTGTGTTTGTTTTGGTGATTTCAAATATCAACAGCGTTAACCAGAATTCGCTTACTGCACCTGTAAATCTGCACAAGCTGCGCTCCTATTGAGGGTCCCTATCCAGTGTTCACTACTCCCTTCTCCCTCAGCATGTGATATCTGTTCAAGTTCACTTCACTAGACAAAATGCATTCAATTAGGCCTGCACAATAATGGTTCAACTGATAATCACGATTACTCAATTATAATCGCAATTATTAATCACGATCATTCTCATTTGAGAAAGAGAAGAGACAGTTAACGTTACACATATTATATATATATATAGTTGTGCTAAATCAAAGACGCCGATGTCCACGGAGCCATTTCTATGTGCACTATTTCATCTGTGAAACCTTTAGTCCCCTGGCTACCATGTCAGAAGCTGCAATTCAAAATAAACGTCGCCTGCCACGGCAGCAAATTCAGCAGCTTTGAGATCTTGTTGGTCAAGACAAACCCGACGGAGCTCAGCCCCGAAATTCAGCTGCTGCCGCTCTTCTCTTTCTGTTTCTTTTCTCCGCTATAGTAGCTGTTGATTATGTTTCGCGTGTTGCACCTTTTTGGGGGAGGCCAATAAGAGAAATGAGTGACACCAATAATGTGATGCGGTATATGTGAAGGTATAACTTAAGCAACCTCCTAACATATAGTTCGGGGAACCTTTAGTTAAGGTATATCTTTAGACTAGAGTCTTCGTAGCCCTGTAGACTGCCATGAAACCTTTAAACACTGCTATCAGGTGATCACTGTTTAATAGGTATTTGATGGCAAAATGCAACATGAATATTAGTCACATGGCTGTGCGTGCATGCATACTGTTAATAAGGTCATGTAAATCTTGTGTAACAGTTTTCTTATGAATCCTCTAGGCTACACCGGAAGAGGAAAACGGAAAGAGATGCGTCAACTCAGAAACACACTGGTGTGTCACTCAACAACACAAGCAGCCCACACGAGCCGATTGAGGGACAGCTTCTTCTCTCAGGCTATCAGGCTGCTGAACACCCAGAACTGATGCGCCTTACACAGCACACCCCCGCTCTATCCTATGCCATGCACTGCACTTTACACTCCATCACCACAATTTCAGCCAAACTGGACTCTGACCACTGACCAACCAAACCACACTGCTCTCAGACTTTAACTCACCACGGCACATGTGCTGTTGCTGATGTGACAATAAAAGTCATTTGATTCAAAAACACCCGTCCAAGTTGATGTTTTCTAACAGCTACCAAATACAAAGGAACAACCTACATCAACAAAAACACAATAATTATATTATTGTATTATCGTTTTTTAAATTACTACAGTGTAAAACTGAACTTGAAATGTTTGTATGATACAGCAAAACACACACACACACACACACATACCATTTCTGTCCACTAATTGATAAAGATAAATAATAAAGAGGTAAATATAATGTCAAGAGAGTACCGTTTGTTTTTATATACTTATTTTACTCCATTAGAATTTCAGGTTCAGCTCTTTTGATAAATAAATGGTTTTTATGACTTAATATGCAATAATGAACAATATACATATATTTTGTATATAAAAAGTAGGCTAGCCTATATCTACTATAAGATTCAATTGAATAATTTTAAATCTTAAATCACAATTAGGCTATTATTCATACGATCATTATTTGCCTTATTGAGAGAGAAAAGTCAAATTTACAGTCACTGGATCCTCAGCCTTTGTGTTTGAAGCACATTTTTTTTTTTTTTTTTGTGTATTTTTTTGTAATTTAATGCCATTCTAATATAACAAAGAATACCGTTTAAACGTACATCAAAAATAAATTAAATATAAAAAATGGCTAGATTTACGACGCTCATCGCTGCGTCATTTGCGCGCGGGCTTTTGTAGTTCTGCGCATGCGCATTATTTTGTTCTCTAACTACCAGAGGGACTTCTCAGGAGAAAAGGGAAGAGCTATAAATGTAGTTTTAGTCATCATTTTGTGCATATGTAACGTTAATTGTCACTTTATATGTTTGGCTCCTCTCCAGTGAGGCGTATGTAACACTGAGGTAAAATCTGAGATATATTTTTAGATTTCCATTTGAGTTATTTTTCATTTGGACACTTGGCAAAAACGTCGCAAAGAAAGTTGTTAATCAGTCCTACTTATTCAAACCATTTTTATATGTTACCAAAAATGATCCCATGTTTTTTTTTCATTTCTCCCTCACTATGCAGTCTCCCTAACATGTTCTCATATGAAGCAATTTCCATCATCCCATCAATCCAGTCTTTCAAGTCTGGGGCTTTGGGACATTTCCAATTGCGTAAAATCATCCTGGCAGCTGTAATACAACCAATCTTAATTAGGGTAAATACATTTTTTGTTATGTTGGGTACCACTGATTTATCTCCAAGAAGGCATAGACGTGGTTCCACAGGTAAATTACATCCCATCCACTCTTCCATTACTCCCAGAATGGGTGAACTACGGAACATTCCCAAATCATATGTAAATAAGTACCCTCTTCTTCTTTACATTTCCAGCATAGATTATTTCTAGCTATACCCATTCTGTAAAGCCTAGATGGTGTATAATAATATCTATGTACTACTTTGTAATGAATGAATTTCCCCCTAGCTTCCCTTATATTCTTACCCACATTAGAAATGATATACAGCCAGTCGTTTTCAAATCTGTCCTCAAATCCTTCTGCCGTACAGTTTTCAGATTATTACAGGTATCTGCAGTTACATTAAGCATTGATTTGTAGCACATAGAAGCAGTCTGAGCTTCACGTGGCAACTGAAGATAGGCACAAACAGGGTTATCACTTGTATCTACAGTGTCTAATCTGCAGATATTTCCAAAAATATTTCCCGATATTATATTTTTTCGCCAATTCAGAGTATGACATAAAAATTCCAATCTCATACAGACCACCAAATACAGTTATTCCTTTAAGATGCCATTGCTTCCAAAACACCCCTGATTTCCCTATGCAAATTTCAGGATTCTCCCACAATGATGCATATGACTGCCTATAATGTGATGTCCTACACACTTTATGAATTTTGCTCCAAACATGTCTTGAGTGTATTGTCACTGGATTTGAGTCCCATTTAGCTCCAGAGCATTGTGAAAGAATGTTAATGGGATGAAATGGTGAGGCCAGTTTCTGTTCTATCTTGATCTAGTCCAGCTCAGAATCTGTCTCATCCCAATGTTTAGCCAGTTTGGCCATTTCAAAAGAGAGATTGTGCATCCTCACATCGGGTAATCCAAGGCCCCCCTTGTCCCTTGGGGAGGTCAATTTACTAATTTTAATCCTCTGTCTTTTCTTTCCCATAAAAGTCCTTGATCATTTTGTCATATCTTTTAAAGATAGAGTCTGGAATGTTTACCGGTATCATCATGGATATATAATTGAACTGTGGAGCAATAACCATTTTGACAATATTGACTTTACCCCACAGAGAGAGTTTCAGCTGCTCCCATTTGTCCACATTACTTTTAGTGTTTGACAGCAGTGGTTTATAATTCAACATCATTATATCCTCCAAGTTCTGCGTTAGTTTAACCCCAAGGTACTTCATACCTTCTGGAATCCATTTAAAGCCGAATTGTGTCACCGTATGGGAATGACATGTTCTAGATACTGGCATAGCCTCAGATTTCTCCCAATTTATTTTGTATCCTGATTAGGGATGTCAATTTACATAAATTCCCATGATCGATCGTCGTTTAAATGAATGATCAATTAATCGATTAATCGCTAGCCTTAATACTGCAATATTATATTATATAGGGTGTGCAAATGCTGCTCAAAACACCTCAAAACATGTTCCTCACCAAATGAATGAGAAGTCCCAATCACAGTCATTATTAGCTGTGCAGTGCTGTTTGAGTTGAGCTGATCACCGGCATGCTTTACTACCACGTTAACTCTTAACCAAATGCATCCTATGAGATAAAGATGATTTTTTTAGATTTAGATTCAACTTTATTGTCATTACACAAGTACAGGTACGAGGCAACGAAATGCAGTTTGGGTCTAACCAGAAGTGCAATAGCAGCAAGTGCAGGACATGAATATGTACTGAATAAATATAAAGATGGCTATTACTATAAATAGAATTTACAGATAGATATGTACAGAATATAATATACAGATGGATGTTGCTATAAACAGTTTGCAGATAGATATATACTGAACAGAATTTACAGATAGATATGTACTGAATATATATATACAGATGGCTATTATTGTAAACAGAATTTACAGATAGATAGATATATACTGAATGTAATATACGGATGGATGTTACTATAAACAGAATTTACAGGGTAGATATGTACTGAATATATATACAGATGGCTATTACTATAAGCAGAATTTACAGATAGATGTATATAATGATATGTTAGGCTAAGATGGGCAGTATAGCAATGAACGATATAGTGCAAATGAGCATATTCTAGTTAGGTAGTAGTGCAAGATGCATATATGAACAGGTGTTACTGTAGTAACAGTCGATAGTGCAAATGAGCATATTCCAGTTAGGTAAGTAGTGCAAGATGCATATATGTACAGGGGTTACTGTAATAAACAGTCAATAGTGCAAATGAGCATCCAGTAGTGCAAATAACAAGTGAAGGCAGATGTGAGGGGGAGAGGAGGGTTATCAGTATATAGGGGGAGTGGGATCAACGAGGGTTAGAGTTCAATAAAGAGACAGCTCTGGGGAAAAAACTGTTCTTAAGTCTGCTGGTCCTGGTCCGGAGGCACCTGAAACGCCTACCGGAGGGCAGGAGAGAAAACAGTTTGTGGGCTGGGTGAGAGGAGTCCTTAAGGATGCTGCGAGCTCGATGCAGACAGCATTTCCTCTGGATGTGGTCGCTGGCAGGTAGTGGAGTCCCTGTGATGCGCTGGGCGGTTTTCACCACCCGCTGTAGTGCCTTGCGCTCTGCAGCAGAGCAGCTCCCATGCCATACTGTAACACAGTTGGTCAGGATGCTTTCTATTGCGCAGCGATAGAAGTTCACCAGTATAGCCGAGGATAGCTGATTCTTCCTCAGTGTCCTCAGGAAGAAAAGACGCTGGTGAGCCTTCTTGACCAGGCTGGAGGTGTTGGTTGTCCAGGACATGTCCGCCGAGATGTGGATCCCCAGGAACTTGAAACTGGAGACACGCTCAACAGCCGTTCCATTGATGTGGATGGTGTCGTGTGTGCCTCTTGCCTCTTTCCTGAAGTCCACGATGAGTTATTTTGTTTTGGTGGTGTTGAGGAGCCAGGTGCTGGATCTCCTCCCTATAGGCGGTCTCATCGTTGTTGCTGATGAGTCCAATCACCGTAGTGTCGTCCGCAAACTTGATGATGGAATTAGATCCATACACAGGCTTGCAATCGGAGGTAAATCAGATATAGACAGGCCCACACAAAATAAACTTAAATAAATCTTCCTGAAACAAAACACGCTGAACATGGCAACTAAACCCAATGAATTCACAACGATTTATTCAAATAGTGTTCTCATTAATGTTATGTAATATGACAGTCCCAATCAAAGTTATTATTAGTCGTGCGTTGCTGTGCGCGCTGAATGAACACCGGTACACTTAAGCTCTTTGCTAGCACGATATTTAGCTCAAAGAAATGCATTCTATATGAGATTAATCAGATATATACAAAATAAACATAATATTACAAATGATATCTGCACAAAATGATGCAAATGCACAAGTGAACTTGAATTAAGCTATTCAGAATGCACGACTCATGTTGTGGACGCGCTCTTCCTGGAGCAACGCGATGAAACGACAAACTAAACCCGAATAATTCACAATGTGTTATTACAATAGTGTTCTCATTATAATGTTATGTAATATGACAGTCCCAATCACAGTCATTATTAGCTGTGCAGTGCTGTTTGAGTTGAGCTGATCACCGGCATGCTTTACTACCACGTTAACTCTTAACCAAATGCATCCTATGAGATAAATCAGATATAGACAGGCCCACACAAAATAAACACAATATTGATGTGATGACGATGACGAAGAGAGTGGACAAAGTGTCAAGCTAGGGCTTCATTCAGTGAAAACCTACACTGACTCCCACCCTCAGGCGTTTCATGTGATGATGTGAGAGTAAAGGTGTGTGAAGGTGCCATTATGAGGGTCAGTGATTAAGGTCACTCACATGTTGTATTCCCAGCAGTATCTTGGCATGACTTTGCTTTGCAGAAGGTAATGAGGTGTGGCTCTGTTTCCTCTCACAGCCCGATGTGCTGACAACTATTCTGGAGATCAGCAACATCGTCTTCACTAGCATGTTTGTCCTGGAAATGCTTTTCAAACTGCTGGATCTGGTACCTTCAGCTACATCAAGAACCCCTACAACATCTTTGATGGGATTATTGTAGTCATAAGGTAAGATCTGTGCTGGTGACCAGCAACCAGCATCCCATGCAAGTCCCAGCATTCAAAACATACCTTTTGCTGGTGACCGGCAATGCTGGATTTTTCAGCAGGGAATTATATTATATATTAAATATATTATATTGTAACATTTAATAGATTAAAATTGATATAATACTTATCAAATATACACTACGTTTTTTAACTTGATTTATTTGAAATTTGAAATTTATTACATTTTTGTAACATTATAAAAGTCTTTATTGTCATTTGATCAGTTGAATGCATTAATAATATTTTTTTAAATAAAATAATACAATTATTATTAAAGATTTTGCGATGATAAAATGAAACATAATAAAAGCCTTTAAATAAATGACATTAAAATGACCTAAACTTTTACTCATTGAATTTTTTTTCATTCTTGGACGCGTCAGCTACCCAGACGCTATCGTGAGAGATAGTAGTCATTTTAGCAGGGCTTCTTGTTAAAATACATATTGTACAGACTTTTAAGTGCTTAAGTACATAAGCAAAGTTGTTTTTTCATCTGAACTATAAAAAATATAAACTCCTTAAATATAACCATGTTGTTACATGTCTAGTCTGTTTTTGCTTGTCTTCGAGTTTGTTCCTTTGTTCAGTTTTCCCGCCTTTGTCTTCATGAGTTCATTCCATCACCTGTGTCCAGTTAATTAGTAATGTCTAGCACCTGTGTCTTGTCAATTACCTCGTTTGCCCTGTGTATTTAGTTCTCAGTGTTTCTTCAGTGTTTGTCCGTCGTCGTTCATGTATACTGATGTTTCCTGTGAGTTTCTGCATTAAAGTTCCTGTTCCAAGTTCTCCTTCGCCTTTGTGAGTTTTGAGTTACACCTAGTATTGTAACAGAACGACGGACCAAAACTATTTTTTTGTGGCGTTTTCCCCCTTTTTTTTGAGTTTTCCCCGTTTTCCCATGGCCCTTCCCGCTGTTCGCCTTCTCTGTCTGGAGCAGGAAGACCGTTCGCTGGAAGCGCATACACAGGACTTCCTCGACCTTGCGTGGCAGACGTACTTCCCAGACCGCTCGCTCTGTGTCTTTTACCATGCCAGCCTGAGCGAGCGGTCGAAGACACGCGTTCCAGCAAACGGTCCCAAGGAGGATTTCGCCGCATTTGTGGAGTGGGTACTGGTAAATAACCACTCGCCATGTACCATCGGCCCAGCTGAGGAGGACAGCGTTACCAGTCCCACTCCACCACCGCCAGAGACCAGCCATCCACCACCGACCACGACCGGCATGAGGGAGTTGCCAGTGCCCGCCGCAGACTGTGGAGACCGGCCTGCCGCGATTGACGAGCCCGAACCCAGGCAGAGGTTGAGAGGAGTCATCGCCCCGGAGCCCGGACCACAGCGAGGGTCTGACCATGTGCGTGAGCCGGCAACATCATGCGTCGTGGAGGGAGTCCTTGTGGAGCTTGAGGGCTGGGAAAGGAGCCCTGCCCACCACCCCGCTGCGGTGGATGCAATGAGGACCTCTGGCGGCTACATGGAGGAACTGAGAGACATTGAGGTGGACAATTTAATTGACTTTTTTGGAGATGTGTTACCCAGTTCCCCTGTCTCTCCAGCGTCTCCTTGTCAGGAGTTCCCGCCCAGCCTCCCTCTCCCACCTCCTCAGTCAGCCAGTTCCTCAGCCCCACCATCACTGCTGTCCTTCAGCCCCTCTGCTCGTCCCACATGCTGTGGGGACCCGCTCCGTGTCCTCAGTCCATCAGCTCCAGCCAGCGCAGAGGATCCCCTGTCGTCGCCGGCAGTCTCTGCACCCTGCACTCCACTGTGGCCCGTCGACACTTCGGCTACGCCCTGGCTCCTCCCCCCCTCGGCTCCACCGGAAACCTCCGGCCATACGGCTTCTCCAGGCTCCCTCGTCTCTCCGGCTCCGCATTGGTCAGTCGTCGACCTGCCTGCACCTTCGGCTTCGTCTGGCTCCGCCTTCCCCTCTGCGTCGCCTTCGTCCTCAGTCCCACCGGCTCAGACGCTCGTCGCCGCGGCTTCTCCTCGGCCTCCTGGACCTCCGGTCTCGTGCAGGCTCATCAACCCAGCAGCTCCTCCAGTGTCTCCATCAGTGGCTGCTTCCTCGTCGGTCGTCCCCAGGGTGTCTTCCACCGAGTCGTCGACACCATTGCTCCTCCCTCCTCTGACTCCGCCCTGGGGCCTCATCTTGGCTGGCCTCTGGCTTGTCATCTGGCTTCTCCTGCTCCAGGCCCCTCACTGGCTCCTCCCACCTTCAACTCCCCCATTGACTGGTTTTCTTTGTTTTTCTTGTTTGTTTCCTCGCCCTCCTCCAGAGCCCCCACCTTCCCTCCTCAGATGTTCCTTGTACGGCGCGAGGACGCGCCTACTCAGAGGGGGCGTGATGTTACATGTCTAGTCTGTTTTTGCTTGTCTTCGAGTTTGTTCCTTTGTTCAGTTTTCCTGCCTTTGTCTTCATGAGTTCATTCCATCACCTGTGTCCAGTTAGTTAGTAATGTCTAGCACCTGTGTCTTGTCAATTACCTCGTTTGCCCTGTGTATTTAGTTCTCAGTGTTTCTTCAGTGTTTGTCCGTCGTCGTTCATGTATACTGGTGTTTCTAAGTGTTTCCTGTGAGTTTCTGCACTAAAGTTCCTGTTCCAAGTTCTCCTTCGCCTTCGTGAGTTTTGAGTTACACCTAGTATTGTAACACATGTGTTTCAATGGCAGTGTGTGGGAGATCATAGGCCAATTCAGTGAATAACTGAAACAATCACAACAAACTGGCCAAAGTAAAGGGTTATAAATGTTTGATTCATAAACAGGGTTCCCACGGGGTCTTAAGTCTAAAATTTCAAAATCAATATTTTAGGCCTTAAGTCTTAAATGAGTTCATAAATCTTAATTTTAAACCTGTCTTAATTTTCCTACGTCCATGTGACACTACCTCTGATGCTCGTGTGTGTGTTCTGGGGTGTTGTAGCTCTTTCTTTCTCTAGTCCAACTATAGTTCGATGTATTACAACTACAAATGAGACCAACACACATCTTATATTGCAGCCAATCAGCTTTCGTGTTATTGGCACGAGTCTCTTTCGGATTGTACCACAGACACATAAAACAGATTTTATTCTTCAGCAACAGTTCTGCAGTTCTTCCAGCTCCACGCTCGTGAAAGCAAAGGTGAATCTTTCTCACCTGCCATCTCACATAATGACCAAATAAAAGATAGCACTAAAAAAGAGTTAATAAAAGCGCTGTAAATAGGGATGCCTAGTAAAAAATGTAAACGACTAGTATTTTCCAAGTCGACTAGCAGCAGCACTTATGGCAATACATTATTAAGAGTTAATAAAAGCGCTGTAAATAGGGATGCACCGATACCAGTACTCGGGTGTCGGTCCCATACTGTGCTCATGTACTCTTAAACTACGCCACATGGAAAGTTACTAAACTCGCCATGCACACCAGCAAGTGAAAAGGGGTCTCGTTCTCTCAACACGTATGGCCGCGATGACATCATTTTTGCCGTGCGAAACCTTCACACTAGTGCGGACAGTGTACAAGCTTAACCTCCCGTCACGCAGATACCTCTCAGCACCGTGCAGTAGTGTTGAGAGTGAAAGACGAGACCCGAAATGCATTATGGGTGGAGCCGCCATTTGTAAGGCTGGGGGGTTCTGTTGTTAGAGAGTTGTGTTTTTGATTCATTTCTTTTCAGTGATAAAATGGTACGTTCTTGTTGTGTGATATGACAGAAAGGGTCAAAAACTAAACAACGGGAAAAAGGTTTTTTAGCTTTCCCAAAGGACATGGACAGCATGTAGCGGACGTCACAACGAGGCGTTGGATGGCCTGGGTTGCAGCGGTGCGACGCAAACATATCTCCGAATGTACTATAGTAAAATACACTTAAATTCAACATACATTGATTTACTTCAGTAATGTCATGACTTGTTTTATTGGAACAATGTTTCTGTTTTATGATGAACCGTCTGAAGCAGTGCTTTGAAATCAGCATCACTAAATGGCCGTTCTCATCAGTTGGTCAATGTGGTGGCGGCACCAGCGCAACCTCTAACAAAATGTAGTTGTAGTTGCTGAGAACAGCAACCCTCCGTGCAGATAAACGCGTGCCCCTCATGGTGTTTCCAGTGTCTGCCGTCTCACAATATGAGGAGTGAACACAGTAACATCTCCAGAGCTGCTCTGAGGAAGTCCTGACATCAGAAAACAATCAGACGATAATAGGGATGCACACCCCATAGCTTAGCATAGATCATTGAATCGGATTAGACCGTTAGCATCTCGCTCAAAAATTACCAAAGAGTTTCGATATTTTTCCTATTTAAAACTTGACTCTTCTGTAGTTACATCGTATACTAAGACCGGCGGAAAATGAAAAGTTGTGATTTTCTAGGCCGAAATGGCTAGGAACTATACTCTCACAATTCATTTAAGCCTATGTGAGTTACACCCTTAGTGTAAATTATTGTTTCATTATTTTTCCCCTACAGGAAGATGACGTTATGGTATTTTTGAGAAGGAGTCGAGATTCAAGGGAAAGATGAAACATGAGGAAGTTTGGGAAGGACTGAAGGAGGCGGCAGTGAGGGAAGAAATCATACACATGTAAGTTCTTTGATAACATCTGCACTAGGGCTGCACAATATATCGTTTTATCATCGATCAGGATGTGCGATGTTAAGTATAGGGATCGTAGTTGATCCGTGATGCGTACGGGCAGCTGCACCCCGGTTCAGAACACATGATCGCGGATTAATTAGTTTGTTCCTTTGTTCAGTTTTCCCGCCTTTGTCTTAATTAGTTCATTCCTTCACCTGTTTCCAGTTAATTAGTAATGTCACCTGTGTCTTGTCAATTACCTCGTTTGCCCTGTGTATTTAGTTCTCAGTGTTTCTTCAGTGTTTGTCCGTCGACGTTCATGTTTACTAGTGTTTCTGAGTGTTCCCTGTGAGTTTCGTGATTAAAGTTTCCTGTTCCAAGTTCCCCTTCGTGAGTTTCATCTACACCTAGTATTGTAACAAAGTTCAAGTCAACTTGAATTAATTTCCATCACACATTTATGAAAGATGTTACATGTATTTATGGATCGTTGAATCTGCATTTGCAAATCGTCACGTGTGTGTGGCCTGCTTTGCATTTGTGTGTGGTATTTTTGAGACCTTCCTGGCAGGTTAAGATTCATAAATATCTTTTTTGGAGGATGTTCTGTTTAGCCAATCACGGTGAGCTTTTAATCAACCAATCAAAACGCTCCTTACTGAAGAGACTCAAGAAGCTCAACGCTGAGAATACATTGAATATATTTGTTGTGTCCCCATTTGCTCAAATAGCAAAATAAAAACTCCTCAGTAGTGATTTCACAACGTTCAAAAAGAGGGAAAAAATAGAGTGAGATTGATAACGGCAGTGAAAAGAGAGAAAGATGTTATTTTTCCCATCACTCCCATAGACGCTGTATTAGAAACACCCTCACAGCAGCGGTAAGTTGTTTTTTGTAATTTGATGCAAAAGTAATATCATACGAACTATTAGTGTTATAAATGTACATACAATTTTTAAAAAATGAAAATACAAGAAACGTCGCAGGATGTACGATATCCGCGTCATCACAGTCTGTGAGAAGGGTCTGGGCTTCAGTGTTTAGATTTGAATTTTCAGTTTGAAAATCTGAACATACCGTCAGTGAAAGAGTGAGAGTTTTCCCGAGTTTATTCACATTTAGCTAAGAAGAAAAATACGTTTAATAGGATTTAAGTTAGCGCTCACAAGCCAACTTAATTATATAAAGCGATCGTGTCTCTTCAGAGGACTTGGAGGACGCGAAGAGATGAATGCACTGCCTGCAGAAGTTGCTGGTAAGTTTTAGTTGCTGTCTGCATGAATAAATAGCTCACTGTTTAGTTTTTTCCTGGGTGGATAGGGCTGGAATACTGACATTAACCGCTGTAACATGACTAGATATAGCAACTTCAGTACTGAGTATATAGTCATATAAAGTCCCTTTCTAAAGACTTTGATGAATCTGTTTCAA
>JBBBJY010000226.1:22500-47500 GCA_039654625.1 Rhinogobio ventralis | reverse complement strand
ACAGTAAGGAGGAGACGGAGGAAGAGAAGGAGGAGAAACACAGAACCTTCGTGGAGAAATACGAGAAGCAGATCAAACACTTCGGTGAGCTGCTGTTGTGTCTTGTAATCTTCAATCAGAATGACTTCATCTCTTCTCCGATGACGAGGGCGGGGCAACCTGTCACTCACATGAGATCCACCAATAGCAAACCACAACCAGCCAATCAGTTCCCCACAGACACAATCAAGCCCCGCCCTACATTTGTTCTTGTTTGAGAAGCCTTTTACTCGATATACGGCACAATAGAGCTGACGCAACAAGTCACTCCTGAATCGCCGTCTTTGATGTCATGGTCATTATAGCCGCATGACTGATGCTGTAGAGCAGAGCGTCAAAATGTTCACTGACGTGTGTGTGTGTGTGTGTGTGTGTGCAGGGATGCTGCGGCGCTGGGATGACTCTCAGAAGTACCTGTCTGACAGTCCTCACCTGGTCTGCGAGGAAACCGCAAATTATCTGGTCATCATGTGCATCGATCTGGAGGTCGAGGAGGTAACAGGTCTGCGTGTGTGTGTGTAGTCGATGAGTTGGTGTGTGTGACTGACCCATGTGTATGTGTGTCAGAAACACGCGCTCATGGAGCAGGTGGCGCACCAGACGATCGTCATGCAGTTCATCCTGGAGCTCGCCAAAAGTCTGAAGGTCGACCCGCGTGGCTGCTTCCGTCAGTTCTTCACCAAGATCAAGGTGTGTGTTTCTCACGGTGTGTGTGGAGATGAATTTATCATGAAGGGTTTGACACATTACAGTGAGTAAAGAGTTGGACGTGCTTGATGTGATTAAGCACAATAATCCTCAGAAAACACCGCGTGACTTTATGGGGTTGAAGTGTCAGGATAATGCGGCTGTACCTGATTAACTTAAAGCACTGATTCATTTCAGCTATATTGTATTTGTTCTATTGTTTTTAATTGGCTTCTTTGTTCTTTTAATAACAAAGATCAGGTAATTGTATTGTGATATACACCGATCAGGCCTAACATTATGAGCACTTTCCTAATGTTGTGTTTGTCCTCCTTTTGCTGACCTGTCTCTGGACTCCTCTAGACCCCTGAAGGTGTGCTGTGGTATCTGGCACCAAGATGTTAGCAGCAGATCCTTTAAGTCCTGTAAGTTGCGAGGTGGGGCCTCCATGGATCGGACTTGTTTGTTCAGCACATCCCACAGATGCTCGATTGGATTGAGATCTGGGGAATTTGGAGGCCAAGTCAACACCTCAAACTCGTTGTTGTGCTCCTTAAACCATTCCTAAAGCTTTTGTGCTTTGTGTCAGGAGCATTATCCTGCTGGAAGAGCCACAGCCACCAGGGAATACCGTTTCCATGAAAGGCTGTACATGGTCTCAGCAATGCTTAGGTAGGTGGTACGTGTCAAAGTAACATCCACATGGATGGCAGGACCCAAGGTTTCCCAGCAGAACATTGCCCAAAGCATCACACTGCCTCCGCCGGCTTGCCTTCTTCCCATAGTGCATCCTGGTGCCATGTGTTCCCCAGGTAAGCCACGCACACGCACCCGGCCATCCACGTGATGTAAAAGAACACGTGATTCCTCAGACCAGGCCACCTTCTTCCATTGCTCCGTGGTCCAGTTCTGATGCTCACGTGCCACTGTTGGTGCTTTCGGCGGTGGACAGGGGTCAGCATGGGCACCCTGACTGGTCAGCGGCTATGCAGCCCCATACGCAACAAACTGAGATGCACTGTGTATTTTGACACCTTTCTATCAGAACCAGCATTAACTTCTGGAGCAATTTGAGCTCCAGTAGCTTGTCTGTTTGATCGGACCACACGGGCCAGCCTTCGCTCCCCACGTGCATCAATGAGCCTTGGCTGCCCATGACCCTGTCGCCGGTTCTCCACTGTTCCTTCCTTGGAGCACTTTTGATAGATCCTGACCACTGCAGAACGGGAACACCCCACAAGAGCTGCAGTTTTAGAGATGCTCTGACCCAGTCGTCTAGCCATCACAATTTGGCCCTTGTCAAACTCGCTCAAATCCTTACACTTGCCCATTTTTCCTGCTTCTAACACATCAACTTTGAGGACAAAATGTTCACTTGCTGCCTAATATATCCCACCCACTAACAGGAGCCGTGAGGAAGAGATCATCAGTGTTATTCACTTTACCTGTCAGTGTTCATAATGTTATGCCTGATCGGTGTGAAATAAAATGACTGGTCTCATCCACACCGCCGGCCTCTATCTGTGTTTCTTTTGGTGTTTTCAGACTGCAGACCAGCAGTATCAAGACGCGTTTAACGACGAGCTGGAGTCGTTTAAGGAGCGCGTGCGCGGCCGGGCAAAGATCCGCATCGAGAAAGCCATGAAAGAGTACGAGGAGGAAGAGCGTCAGAAGCGCATGGGCCCCGGCGGCCTGGACCCTGCGGAGGTGTACGAGACCCTGCCGGAGGTGAGACTCACTGAACACACACTCACTGCAGAAGTGTTTTTGAAAGTGCTCAGTCTGAAAGTGACGTCAGTGTGAGCAGCGCTTCATACATCTACACTACTGACAATGGACCTTAAATAATGTGTTTTTAAAGGTTCTCATAAACTAGCGCTTCTGTCATAGCAGTGATGTTTCTGTCTTCATCTCCACAGGAAATGCAGAAATGCTTTGATGAGAAAGACATTCAGATGCTTCAGGACGCCATCAGCAAGATGGACCCCACGGTCAGTGTGGCGTGAGTCTGACGAGGGTTGTCAAATGTACTCAAATGTGTCAAAAGTTGATATTTAAGTTTTAAAAATGTAACGGTACCAGTTATTCTACAGTACCAGTAGTATCGAGATCAATCCGGTATGCGCTAACATGCGGCTGCTTTCAAATGCTTCCATACATATTTGTGAAGTGTGTCAAAGGTTCCGGTGGGGTGATGGTGGGCGTGGCCGATAAGTGATGGTGGGCGTGGTCGATGATTGAGGGTGGGCGTGGCCGATGGTGGGCATGGCCGTGAGTGATGGTGGGCGTGGCCGTGTCGTGGGTGTGAGTGATGGTGGGCATGGCCGTGAGTGATGGTGGGCGTGGCCGTGTCGTGGGTGTGAGTGATGGTGGGCCAGAACTCCTTCAGGGCCAGAATGGAGGAGAAAACCTTGGGAGAAACCAGGCTCAGTCGAGGTGCCAGTTCTCCTCTGGCCGACGAACAAACCGTGTATGATTATGATTCTGGCAACATTACAGGTCAGAGGTCAGATTAGATCAGTAGATATTCATAAGATTATTCAAAAGATTTTAGTCATCACGCCGGAGGCGGGTTTGTTGAGGATGTCGTGCCGATGCGGCATTTACAGGGGGGAGTTTAATTGACACGCTCTCTGCAGACACTTCAGGGATGAGTTGGTCATGTCCAGGCGCTGGTCCACCATCTGATCTGGATACTGCCCGGATCCGGCTGACTGCAGTAAACCTCGGGATAAACAGAGAGACTAACATTAGTGTAGATGCCATTCTTCTTATGATGTAACGAGTACATCAGGTGTTATGGGAAGTGTTCCCGGTTCCGGCTGACCTAGTTAATGCAGCCTAACAATCATTTAACTGATTTGAATTATATAAATTGATAATGTTCTATGTGTATGCCATAGTAAAGAGATGTGTTTTTAGTCTAGATTTAAACTGACAGTGTGTCTGGTGATGGTGGCCGTGAGTGATGGTGGGCGTGGCCGTGTCGTGGACGTGAGTGATGGTGGCCGTGTCGTGGGCGTGAGTGATGGTGGCCGTGTCGTGGGCGTGAGTGATGGTGGCTGTGTCGTGGGAGTGAGTGATGGTGGCCGTGTCGTGGGCGTGAGTGATGGTGGCTGTGTCGTGGGCGTGAGTGATGGTGGGCGTGAGTGATGGTGGGCGTGAGTGATGGTGGGCGTGAGTGATGGTGGGCGTGAGTGATGGTGGGCGTGAGTGATGGTGGGCGTGAGTGATGGTGGGCGTGAGTGATGGTGGGCGTGAGTGATGGTGGGCGTGAGTGATGGTGGACGTGAGTGATGGTGGACGTGTCAGGGGCATGAGTGATGGTGGGCGTGGCCGTGGGCGTGAGTGATGGTGGGGGTGGGCGTGAGTGATGGTGGGCGTGAGTGGCCGTGGCCGTGGCCGTGAGTGATGGTGGCCGTGGCCGTGGCCGTGAGTGATGGTGGCCGTGGCCGTGGACGTGAGTGATGGTGGACGTGTCAGGGGCATGAGTGATGGTGGGCGTGGCCGTGGGGATGGTGGCCGATTGCGTTGACTCTTGTCTGATGATGTTCCTCTTGCAGGAGGCCAAACACCACATGAAGCGCTGCATCGAGTCAGGATTGTGGGTACCGAACGCACGTGTGGACGAAGAGGGAGATAAAGATGAAGGCGATGAGCCGCAGTATGAGGAAGTGAAGAAAGAAGATCAGTGATGGGTCCACACACGCACCGAAGGCCAAAGCAGATTCCAGTTTGACCCAAACCGATCATGATGAAGTGTTGATGCGGGGGCTGATGGGTCACGATCCTGAGACACGTGTAGTGCGTCTCTCCTCTTCCTCTGTTCTGTCACTATTGTCGTTTAATTTATGCACCGTTTGTTTGGCCTGTAGCGTGAGGCGATTCACTTTCAGGGCTTTGCGTGCTTGATTGGCCGTTTCCCACAGACGTTTAACATGAATGTGCAGAAATCTGCAGTATTAGAAGCTCCAGATGAAAACTATTAATAAACTGATTTAGTCTCTTTTAGTTCCGATCGCTCTGCTCTGTTAATGCTGATGCTTAGTTTGTCAGAATAAAATCGTGGGCTGATGGGCAATCTGTGTGAGTCTTTCTGTCTGTGATTGTAACACGTTAATCTGTAATTGTGCAGCTGTGGTTACAGTAATGATGCTATTGTCACAGTTTTAACAAGATAACACAAGATAAAGAAACTTTTTAACTCTTTACCTGATATTTAAGAGACGCAGAAAGCTGAAAGTTTTGTGAAAATGATCAAAAACGCTGGTGGGGAAAGAGTTCAAATTTGGCATGTGAATGTTTCTCAAGCAGAACTGAAGCCGCGTCAGAAGCCTCTTTAAAGGTGAGCAGCTCTTTCCTTCATTTCTGGATCTGCACCATGAAGTAAACTCGCATGTCATCATAGTGTTCATCAAGCAGAGTTTATTATTTGGGTTTAGTGAAGGACAGACCAACCAGTGTTTTCTATATGATCACGAGTCTCTTAAACCATTGGTGACAATCGTCTTCTGAGTTATTTCAGTGTTTTTTCCATTTTGTTTTTTATTTCAGTTTTAGTTTATTTTAAGTTAAACTAAATGAAAATGAGAAATGTGGCCTTTGGCAACTGTATGTAAAAAAGGTTTGGTCTTTACATTTTATTTTAAGTACTGAAAATGTTTTTATGGTTGTTTTGATTAATAAAAACCCTGACTCTATTCTCGTTTATGATGAAGCGCATTTTGATTCTGATCAGAACACAGGAGCCAGAGATCAGTATTTACATCCACTTTATTCAACACAGATCGAGTGGTTCCAGTCAGGGTTCTAGAGCTTTCTGAAGACGAACACACACCTCCTGTTCACCCAGAGAAAGCATCATCTCCGCCACACTGGGACCCTTCTGCAGACGGAGAGAAGTGCTAGTGTTAATAAATGACATTACTAGTGTGTGTGAGTATAACGTGAGTGTAAATATATATAGTGTGTGAGTATAGTGTGCGTGAGTGTGTGAGTATAATGAGTGAGTATAGTGTGTGTGTGTGAGTATAGTGTGAGTGTGTGTGAGTATAGTGTGTGTGTGTGAGTATAGTGTGTGTCATCACACCTGCTGTGCGCTCAGAGCCAGTCTCAGCACTCTCATCACGCTGCTGTATCTGGTGTTCAATCTGCTGGCCATCAGCTTCAGCTCACGGTTCAGTCGCTCTGTGGACAGGAACGAGCCGCCGGCTCCAACCAGCCTAAGCACAAACACAAAAATGCTCATAACACACGCACACATGTGAACACACTGATAACACACACAGGTGTGTGTAAGCGACTCACTGTATGACAGCCGCTGCGATGTCGGCCGCCTCCGCGCTCACGTCCTTCAGCTGCTGCAGCGAGACTAGCGGACGGATCCACAGGTAGGAGTACGAGTGATTTAGCAGCTCCCGCAGAGAACTGATGTGACCCTGAGACACACACACACGACAGGATTCACACTAAACCTCACTTAAAGTGCCTCTATAAGGTTATTTTTAAGGCTCCTGATGTTGTTCTGGCGTCTCCTCCACAGGTTCTCATGCATCCGAGGTCAAACACACTTTAATTCAATCTCCGCATATCATCTCTTTTCTCTCAGTGTCTGAACGGTTCGATCAAGGATTAGGTCTCTCTAAACCCCGCCTCTCTGAGAGCGGCTCTGCTCTGATTGGTCAGATGGCCCAGTCTGCTGAGATTGCTTGCTCAACATTTACATTTTCTGGTTCAGTGTTTCCTGTAACGGAAATAACGAGGTTCCTGGGAAACTCCATCTTCATCTCTCCAGCACGAGGTGGCGGTATGCAGCTTTTCACCTGCCAGTAAATCCACAGAAGAAGAAGCTAGTCCTGCCACGACTCTGAAATTCATCCGCTCAAGATAAGTCAATGGTCTTCTTTATTATTTCAAAACACTAAACAATGTCTGCATTTATCAATGAAGCAAACACACGTGTTAAAATCATGTTCGATGATGCTCAGAGAGGATAATGAAGCATTAGCAAAGCTATCATGAGAGCGGGTTAGAGTCGATAGCTGGCACCTTTACTGTGAGGGTTCAGGAACATGTTTAGATATTTTCCATGAAGAATGTGCAGGTTTGCGGTTTGTCACATGACCGTGTTTTTGGAATATTATTGATTTGTCTGCACTGACACTGAATTGATCTGAATAATGACACTAATGTGTTTTTATAGTTTGAATGTGCCTCTGCTGTGAAGCGATCTGTAGTGTATAAAGCGCTGTAGAAATGAAGCGGACTGGACTTTAGCTGTAGTTCAGGGACAGATGAGGGACAGCTGATGCTAAGGGTGCGCTCTAAGGTGCGCTCATTTGCTCACACACACACACACACACACACACACAGGCAGATGTTCAGTACCTTGCGCAGCTGCAGGACTCTCTGTATGTAGTGCGGCTCCAGGACGGCGCGGTCGCTGATGTCGGAGCCGTGTGTGTGAAGAACCCGCTGACGCAGCTCGTCCCGCAGCTCCGCGCACATGTGCGGATCCTCGATCCTGCGCTGCAGATGAACCCTGCGTCACACAAACCATCCGCATTCACTCCTGTCAGAGCGGAGCGCCATCACACACACTCTCACAGCTCTAGCCCTGATAGGACTGTATCATCTAAATCATAACAAACTTACAGTAACAGGGTAGGAAAGTAAAATTTGACAGTTTTATTTAGAGAACCAAACAAACCTGTTGAACTCGTCTAATTTGTCCAGATCCAGCAGAGCAGAGTGTGTCGTGATCTTGGAAATGTTAAACTCTTCAATTAATTCGTCCAGACGTCGACCAATCCGATTATCTGCAGGAACAAAAACATCTGATTATCTGACACACGTTTAATAATCTGAGACGTTGTCTTCTGAAGTCCTGACAGACACTGAAGCTCATGAACCGTGTGTATGTGTGTCAGTGTGTGTGAGAGAGTGAGTGTGTGTTCATGTTTCTCTGTCCCGGTGGGGACTTCACCCTGAACACACACACACACACACACACACACACTCATGGGGTCTCGTGTCACTGTGGGGACCTAAACTGAGGTTCCCATGAAGAAACAAGCTTGTAAATCATACAGAATGAGTTTTTTTGAATATGTGTGTGTGTTATTCAGTCATATAACACAGCTCGCCATCCACAGTTTTGTGTTCAAATTTATATTGATTGTGTTTTTAAGCACTGCACAGTTATTCTCAATGGGAAGCTCATGTTCTCGCGATACAGGAGTACAAGGTCCGTCTCAGAATGAGATCAGATCAGACTCACTCACTGTTGAAGCCCGATCCGGCGTGAGTGATGAGGTCCAGCAGGCTCTCGGGCAGGACGTCCTGCTCTCTGAAGCGCTGGATGAAGATGTCTCCCTGCCGTTTGGAGAGTTTGCTGCCGTCGCGGTTGAGCAGCAGCGGCAGGTGAGCGTACTCTGGCGGACTCCAGCGCAGCGCGCGGAACAGCTGCAGGTGTTTGGCGGTGGAGATCAGCCACTCTGAGCCGCGCAGCACGTGACTGATGCGCATGTGATGGTCGTCCACCACGCTGGCCAGGTGGTATGTGGGGAATCCGTCGGCCTTCAGGATGACCGGATCACCCTCCACCGCCGCCACCTCGTGCCGGGTCCAGCCGAACACCAGGTCCCGGAAGGGCTCAGTGCCGGTGTCCAGCCTGAAGCGAACCACACGAGGGATGCCGAGCGCCAGCTTCTCCTGGACCTGCTCCGGCTGCAGGTGCCGACAGCGGTTATCATACCTGTGACAGAGAGACACGCGTGACGCGGTTATCATACCTGTGACAGAGAGACACGCGTGACGCGGTTATCATACCTGTGACAGAGAGACACGCGTGACGCGGTTATCATACCTGTGACAGAGAGACACGCGTGACGCGGTTATCATACCTGTGACAGAGAGACACGCGTGACGCGGTTATCATACCTGTGACAGAGAGACACGCGTGACGCGGTTATCATACCTGTGACAGAGAGACACGCGTGACGCGGTTATCATACCTGTGACAGAGAGACACGCGTGACGCGGTTATCATACCTGTGACAGAGAGACACGCGTGACGCGGTTATCATACCTGTGACAGAGAGACACGCGTGACGCGGTTATCATACCTGTGACAGAGAGACACGCGTGACGCGGTTATCATACCTGTGACAGAGAGACACGCGTGACGCGGTTATCATACCTGTGACAGAGAGACACGCGTGACGCGGTTATCATACCTGTGACAGAGAGACACGCGTGACGCGGTTATCATACCTGTGACAGAGAGACACGCGTGACGCGGTTATCATACCTGTGACAGAGAGACACGCGTGACGCGGTTATCATACCTGTGACAGAGAGACACGCGTGACGCGGTTATCATACCTGTGACAGAGAGACACGCGTGACGCGGTTATCATACCTGTGACAGAGAGACACGCGTGACGCGGTTATCATACCTGTGACAGAGAGACACGCGTGACGCGGTTATCATACCTGTGACAGAGAGAGACACGCGTGACGCGGTTATCATACCTGTGACAGAGAGACACGCGTGACGCGGTTATCATACCTGTGACAGAGAGACACGCGTGACGCGGTTATCATACCTGTGACAGAGAGACACGCGTGACGCGGTTATCATACCTGTGACAGAGAGACACGCGTGACGCGGTTATCATACCTGTGACAGAGAGACACGCGTGACGCGGTTATCATACCTGTGACAGAGAGACACGCGTGACGCGGTTATCATACCTGTGACAGAGAGACACGCGTGACGCGGTTATCATACCTGTGACAGAGAGACACGCGTGACGCGGTTATCATACCTGTGACAGAGAGACACGCGTGACGCGGTTATCATACCTGTGACAGAGAGACACGCGTGACGCGGTTATCATACCTGTGACAGAGAGACACGCGTGACGCGGTTATCATACCTGTGACAGAGAGACACGCGTGACGCGGTTATCATACCTGTGACAGAGAGACACGCGTGACGCGGTTATCATACCTGTGACAGAGAGACACGCGTGACGCGGTTATCACACACTCTCTCACAAACACTCTCTTGCACACACACACTCACTCACTCTCACTCACACACACATACATACTCTCTCTCACACACACTCACTCACTCACTCACACACACACTCACATACATACTCTCTCTCACAAACACTCTCTCACACACACTCACTCACTCACTCTCACTCTCTCACACACACTCTCTCACACACACTCACTCACTCTCACTCACACACACACACACATACATACTCTCTCTCCCACACACACACACACACACACTAACGGGAAACAGCTGCGTGTCTTCACAGCGCTCATGATTAAATCATATTCTCATGAAGTTTAATAATCACATTAACATACCGTGATCCCTGTTCTTCAGTTCCTACATTTCTTCTTGAAATAATAGACTTTCCTTCAGAACAGATTACTATAATACTGTGAGTGTGTGTTTACCGCGGTACGTGTCCGCTGCGCTGGGCCTCTCGCTTCAGCAGCTCCAGCCTCTGATTGGTGCAGAAGCAGTAGTAGGCGTGGCCTGTGTGCAGCAGCGATGATGCTGCCTGTGAGTAGAGCTGCAGCCGCTCAGACTGAACGTACGGCCCATAATGCCCTCCTCTGCGGCTGCTTTCATCTGGGGGGATTCCTGCAAAACACACATACACACACACATACACACACACACACACACAAATGAACGTGTAAATAAAGGCAGAAGTCGGGTGAACTATTCCCTAACTTCTGACGTCACTACAGTTCTTCTGATGACGCGTTTCAGATCAAATGTGGGCGGGGCTTGATTTCGATCTCATGGTGACTTTAAAATAACCCAAAACCAGTGCTCTGGCGCATTCATAATCATGTGGTCAGGCAGGACACAGGCCGTGTGCAGTGAAGCGCGTACCTGCCCACTCCAGCATGTCTTCAATCGCGTCCGCGGCCCCGGGCACCAGGCGCGCGCGGTCCGTGTCCTCCAGCCGCAGGATGAACGCGCCGCGCCGCTGCTTGGCGAACAGGGCGTTATAGAGAGCCGTGCGGAGCCCTCCGAGATGAAGAAACCCTGAGCATCAGCAGATCGTTGTAAACACTCAACACTAGAAGCTGCGTGTCAGTATTGAATCACTTTACCCGTCGGTTTGTTTCACCTGTGGGACTCGGAGCGAATCTGACGCGCACCTCGGGCTGTGTCGTGCACACGCTTCTGAGCGCGCCGCTTCTCTTCCAGCACATTCTTCTCAAAACGCAGCCGAACATGTTCAGGCGTTCAGCGCTGTGTGTGTGTGTGTGTGTGTGTGTGACCCGTCCATCGCTCGGTTCCGCTGCCTCTTCTTCTAGTGTAATGGACGTTCGCTCCTCAGGAGTGATACTGCCACCTGCTGTATAACTGTGTGTGTGTGTGTGAGCATCTCTTTCCCCAGAGCTCCACACACTCTCTGCTCCGGGGAGTGTGTGTAACTCAGTTAGCTGGATTTGATTGTTGGTGATTTGGCATGATCTTGGATTGTTTGGTTCTTTGAAGCTCATCCCGGACTTGCTGTCATAGCAACAGGTCCGGAAGCGTATGCTCGGGAGCAGGTTTATGTAAACAGGATTAGACTGCATGTTTTTAATCGGCGTTGATAGTTAAAATTTGTCCCCGCTACTGCTACTTTATTACAAGAGTTCTTTACTGAACCAGGGACAATAATAATTTTAAATAATAACAATAATAATAATATAAAAATGTATTTGAAAATAATATTATAATGTCGTGTGCAATACTATAGACACAGCCACTGATAGAAATATTTATTTTTGATAGAATAATTACGTTATAATTGTATTGGAGTCTTACACACACGCTGTACAGTGTGCATTAATGTGCGTGCTGACAGAAACTATGGGCGTGGCTCCGCTGAGTGCGCGCGCACCTCTCCAAACTACGGCAAGCCGTTTTGACTTTTAATCAATCGCAGGATATGTGTTTGTGATATCAACAATTTAATTTTCACTAGTTAAAATGTTAATTTTTGATATCATGAATGTAATTGTTACTAGTAAGAAAGCCATTTTAGATATCTGAAATTATATTGATATCACAAATACATTTTCAGATATCAAAAATGAACATTTTTACTAGTAGCAATTCAATTGTTGATATCAAGAAATCCGCATTTTTACTGGTAACAATGTAATTATTGATATCAATAAATATATTTCTACTAGTAAGAAGAACAAAGCTGATATCTGTAATAGTTTTGTCGCCATTTTAACATGTACATTAACATTTTACATTAAACACATGTAGGACATGAATTCTTGATATCAGAAATGACGTCATCACTCGCAGAAATACATTTATGATATCACAAATTAAATTACAACTAGTAAGAAACATACTTCTTGATATCTGTAATTTAATTCTTACATGTTAAAATTTAATTTTCACTAGTAAAATATCATGATTTCCTTTTTGGATATGTGCATAGTAATGGCGACTGCTTATAAATATTCAAATAAGAGCGGGATGTTTTCACGTCACAGAGCGGCGTGTGAAGAAACTGGCAGTGGCAGAGGAGGTTTTGAGGCTAATTGAAAGGCAGTGTTATGCCATTGAAAGGATGTACCACTGTGGCTTTTGCGGTCAACGATGTCTTCGTGCCATGGACTTGGTCGGCATTACTGGGAACGCCCACAAAAACGTCATATCCGTTTATGCCGTGGGGGAAAACACCCCATTCGCTTTATCTTTATGACTGCTGTGTGGCGTCCTGCACCTCTAATGAGTTAAATCTGAAGTTTTATACGCCCCCACGCCCCCAGCTATGACACGACGCCGACTCCGCCCCCACGCCACGCCCCCAGCTATGACACGACGCCGACTCCGCTCCCAGCTATGGCACGACGCCGACTCCGCCCCCACGCCACGCCCCCAGCTATGGCACGACGCCGACTGCGCCCCCACGCCACGCCCTCAGCTATGACACGACGCCGACTCCGCCCCCAGCTATGGCACGACGCCGACTCCGCCCCCGCGCCACGCCCCCAGCTATGGCACGACGCCGACTCCGCCCCCAGCTATGACACGACGCCGAAATAATCGTTGATATCAACAATTTAATTCTTGATATTAAAAATGACGTCATCACTCGGCTTTTTAGATATGTGCATAATTTAATGACAAGTGCGTACATCACTTCTGAATATTTAAAAGTCAATGACGACGAGGCACAGCGCCACACAGCGCATGGTTCGATTAACTCTCATGAACATAAAAAGCTATTTTCGTGTAGTTTTCATGTTTATTTGCGCCAAACGGAAATACAGTAAAAGCACAAGCCTTAGTCCAGGCTAAGGGGCTTTGAATAAGGGAGAAATAAGGGATTTTGTAGTTGCAGTAAATCGTGTTCATTTTTATAGCCTACTGACAGTCGTTTCGTATTATTAGTGTAAATAGAAATATGTAAAATGCTCATAGATCCATAGATTTTTTCCCTTAACTTTACACAATAAAACATATTTGTCAAGTTTCCAGACACAATTAAATATTTTGCTTTACATTTAAAATGAAGAGACCATTTAATTTATCTCTTTTAAGATGACATATTCCTTTCTGTTCTGTGTTTTGCGAGTAAACGCGTAAAGGGTCAAATACAATAACCAAAACAACCTGTAAAACTTTGCAGTGTAAATTTGCGGTCGCCTGATTACCTACAAACTACAGTTTATTACTGTTAGAATACATTTCAGCAGAGGACGCTTAAACTACACGAACAGCAGTAGCGGCGTTAGCAAACTATGGTCGCAAGTTCCACTGAATTCCATTAGTAGCTCTGGGAAACACACCCCTTTCATAAATCTACAGAAGCTCTAGTGAGATGCTGGTGTTTTATTGAAGATGTCTGGCCTTTATAGTGATCAGTATTTGCTTTGGTTAGCCCGCTGACCTTGTATTTCTTAGTTGTTTTGGCTGCTGCGATGTGAAGACACGTTTGCTAAAGCAGAAACAAAAAGCCAAGACAAGATGTGATTGTGATGTGGCTTATTTATTAATGATGATTTAATCATCACGTCACTGGTCTCATGAAGACCGTTATTGACAGTGTTGTGTTTTTAATGCACTTCACATTACCACAATTGTGATACCGCCGCAGTCAATTATAAAGGATTTTCACAAAAACATTTGAAAGTCTATTCCACTCCAAAACAGAGATGTTTCTGTTGCATACTTTTTTCCCAAATAGGCTATATGTCTTAAGCAACTGTCCGACGGGTTCGTGTATCGGATCCAGTGTCTGTAAAATGGCTATGATTCATCTTGTCCAGTGTAGGCCTTCTTCAACTGGACATGTTATATAAAATTATTCTAATGCAAGTTATTAGCACATTAGGTACACACATTGGTCCAATGGTCAAGAAAATCAGAGCCGGACTGGGCAGAGAGTGTAAATAGTTTGGCTCATCATTAGGCTATCCCATAAGGGAAAGTGTCGTTGTACATAATACATCAAAATGTACAGTAAAAAAAAAAAAGTTCAGCAGCCAATAACATTGCATTACACTGTGTTCTATCGCACTCACACCCGTAGAATTTGTGCACGCATTATGACCACTCATTCTGTATTATAGCCATATGTGAATGTCATGGAACGGTATCAAAATCCTCCAGCAAAACGTTCAAACTTTGTTTGACTCATTACACATCATCTTTCGTTTTGGTTGTATTTTTATTTGATGCATTAGAAAGTGTAATGAAAACAAAAGTAAACAACGACATGAGGTTATGTTCAGGACAATGGTAAAATAAATGATACATGAATTTAACAGATTTTTTTAATTCTCCGAAGGACCCAGTGGCCAATAAAAATAAACAGGATTAAACTACTTTTTTAAAGAATTAACAGAAAAGGAAAAAGCAAGCCATAATATCTTTTTATGTTTCATTAACTAAACAAATAAATAAATAAGGAGCCGTTTCTCTGCGTGGATGTTCTTCCTCCATCTTTGGCCTAAAGAGGATTATGGGAAAACCAGATCTCATTAATATTCATGAACTCATTACCATAGCTATTCTTACATGTAGAAATGGCATTTCTAGATATCTGTAATAGTATTTTTACTAGTTAAAATATAATTTACGATATCAGTAATTCTATTTCCACTAGTTGCAAGGGCAATTTCAGATATCAACTGCCTTTATTGATATCAATAATTACATTGTTACCAGTAAAAATGCGGATTTCTGATATCAAGAATTGATTTCTTACTAGTAAAAATGTTCATTTTTGATATCTGAAAATGTATTTGTGATATCAATATAATTTCAGATATCTAAAATGGCTTTCTTACTAGTAACAATCACATTCATGATATCAGAAATTCGCATTTTTACTAGTAAGAAATCTATTCTTGATATCAACAAATGAATTTGAATGGCAGCCTATGGTGACGTTTAAATAGTGAAAATACAATTTCTGATATCAAGAATTAAATGTAACTTTTTTAGATTATTACTTGTGACATTAGAACAAAATATGGATAGGAGAACATGTATATAACTAAATTAAAGATTTCTTAAATATTTTCTAACTTTATTAAACATTTAGTTTCGTTAAACATTTTTATTAAACATGGATCTTTATTTTCATTAAAGGGTTAGTTCACCCAGAAATGAAGATTACCCCATGAAGCCATCCTAGGTGTGTATGACATTCTACTTTCAGACGAACACAATCAGAGTTATATTAATAAATGTTCTGGCTAATCCAAGCTTTATAATGGCAGTGAATTGTTGCCTTGTTTATGAAGTCCATAAAAGTGCATCTATCCATCATAAAAGTGCATCTATCCATCATAAAAGTG
Organism: Rhinogobio ventralis; assembly: GCA_039654625.1. NCBI lineage: Eukaryota > Metazoa > Chordata > Actinopteri > Cypriniformes > Gobionidae > Rhinogobio > Rhinogobio ventralis. Next base: position 31,900 of record JBBBJY010000226.1, on the reverse strand, counting down.
CATCTATCCATCATAAAAGTGCATCCATCTATCCATCATAAAAGTGCATCTATCCATTATAAAAGTGCATCTATCCATCATAAAAGTGCATCCATCCATTATAAATGTGCATCTATCCATTATAAAAGTGCATCCATCCATTATAAATGTGCATCTATCCATTATAAATGTGCATCTATCCATTATAAAAGTGCATCCATCCATTATAAAAGTGCATCCATCCATTATAAATGTGCATCTATCCATTATAAATGTGCATCTATCCATTATAAAAGTGCATCCATCCATTATAAAAGTGCATCCATCCATCATAAAAGTGCATCTATCCATTATAAATGTGCATCTATCCATTATAAAAGTGCATCCATCCATCATAAAAGTGCATCTATCCATTATAAATGTGCATCTATCCATCATAAAAGTGCATCCATCCATCATAAAAGTGCATCCATCTATCCATCAAAAAAGTGCATCTATCCATCATAAAAGTGCATCTATCCATTATAAAAGTGCATCTATCCATTATAAAAGTGCATCCATCCATCATAAAAGTGCATCCATCCATCATAAAAGTCAAGTCAAGTCAAGTCAACTTTATTTATATAGCGCTTTTTACAATGCAGATTGTTTCAAAGCAGCTTCACAGTGTTAAACAGGAAAATAATGAACAGAATTTGATTCGGCTGTACAGCCGCTCTGGAGAGAACAGTGATGTCATCAGCTCATTTCAATTATCATATATATTCAAGTAATGTAGTTGATATAGTTAATTTAGTTTAGTAATTAAATTTATTTGGATATTTATTTAAAAATTTTGTGTCCCCAACTGAGCAAGCCAGAGGCGACAGTGGCAAGGAACCAAAACTCCATCAGGTGTCCTAATGGAGAAAAATAAACCTTGGGAGAAACCAGGCTCAGTCGGAGTGCCAGTTCTCCTCTGGCCAATTAACAAACAGTGTATGTTTATTATTTTGGCAGCCTTATAGGTCAGAAGTAATATTAGATCGGATTATTCAAAAGATCGGAGGCATCACACCGGGTTTATTGAGGATGGCGTGTCAATTAAACAATTATTAAATAGGAATATTCGAAATATCGGAGTCATCACGCCGGAGATGGATCCATTGAGGATGCCATGTCGATGAGCAATTTCAGAGGGTAGACTAATTGACACGGTCTCTGCAGACACTTCAGGGATGCGTTGGTAATGTCTGGGCGCTGGTCCACCATCTGATCTAGATACGGCCCGGATCCGGCTGACTGCAATAAACCTCGGGATAAACAGAGAGACTAACATTAGCGTAGATGCCATTCCTCTTATGATGTAACGAGTACATCAGGTGCATCTATCCATCATAAAAGTGCATCTATCCATCATAAAAGTGCATCTATCCATTATAAAAGTGCATCCATCCATCATAAAAGTGCATCTATCCATTATAAAAGTGCATCCATCAATTATAAAAGTGCATCCATCCATCATAAAAGTGCATCCATCCATCATAAAAGTGCATCCATCCATCATAAAAGTGCATCTATCCATTATAAAAGTGCATCCATCCATCATAAAAGTGCATCTATCCATCATAAAAGTGCATCCATCCATCATAAAAGTGCATCTATCCATTATAAAAGTGCATCCATCCATTATAAAAGTGCATCTATCCATTATAAAAGTGCATCTATCCATCATAAAAGTGCATCTATCCATCATAAAAGTGCATCCATCCATCATAAAAGTGCATCTATCCATTATAAAAGTGCATCCATCCATTATAAAAGTGCATCTATCCATTATAAAAGTGCATCCATCCATCATAAAAGTGCATCTATCCATCATAAAAGTGCATCCATCCATCATAAAAGTGCATCTATCCATCATAAAAGTGCATCCATCCATTATAAAAGTGCATCCATCCATCATAAAAGTGCATCCATCCATCATAAAAGTGCATCTATCCATTATAAAAGTGCATCCATCCATTATAAAAGTGCAACCATCCATTATAAAAGTGCATCTATCCATCATAAAAGTGCATCTATCCATTATAAAAGTGCATCCATCCATCATAAAAGTGCATCTATCCATCATAAAAGTGCATCTATCCATTATAAAAGTGCATCCATCCATCATAAAAGTGCATCTATCCATTATAAAAGTGCATCCATCAATTATAAAAGTGCATCCATCCATCATAAAAGTGCATCCATCCATCATAAAAGTGCATCCATCCATCATAAAAGTGCATCTATCCATTATAAAAGTGCATCCATCCATCATAAAAGTGCATCTATCCATCATAAAAGTGCATCCATCCATCATAAAAGTGCATCTATCCATTATAAAAGTGCATCCATCCATTATAAAAGTGCATCTATCCATTATAAAAGTGCATCTATCCATCATAAAAGTGCATCTATCCATCATAAAAGTGCATCCATCCATCATAAAAGTGCATCTATCCATTATAAAAGTGCATCCATCCATTATAAAAGTGCATCTATCCATTATAAAAGTGCATCCATCCATCATAAAAGTGCATCTATCCATCATAAAAGTGCATCCATCCATCATAAAAGTGCATCTATCCATCATAAAAGTGCATCCATCCATTATAAAAGTGCATCCATCCATCATAAAAGTGCATCCATCCATCATAAAAGTGCATCTATCCATTATAAAAGTGCATCCATCCATTATAAAAGTGCAACCATCCATTATAAAAGTGCATCCATCCATCATAAAAGTGCATCTATCCATCATAAAAGTGCATCCATCCATTATAAAAGTGCATCCATCCATCATAAAAGTGCATCCATCCATCATAAAAGTGCATCCATCCATCATAAAAGTGCATCTATCCATCATAAAAGTGCATCCATCCATTATAAAAGTGCATCCATACATTATAAAAGTGCATCCATCCATCATAAAAGTGCATCCATCCATCATAAAAGTGCATCTATCCATCATAAAAGTGCATCCATCCATCATAAAAGTGCATCCATCCATCATAAAAGTGCATCTATCCATCATAAAAGTGCATCTATCCATCATAAACGTGCATCCATCCATCATAAAAGTGCATCCATCTATCATAAAAGTGCATCCATCCATCATAAAAGTGCATCCATCCATCATAAAAGTGCATCTATCCATCATAAAAGTGCATCCATCCATCATAAACGTGCATCCATCCGTCATAAAAGTGCATCCATCCATCATAAAAGTGCATCCATCCATCATAAAAGTGCATCTATCCATCATAAAAGTGCATCCATCCATCATAAAAGTGCATCCATCCATTATAAAAGTGCATCCATCCATCATAATAGTGCATCTATCCATCATAAAAGTGCATCTATCCATCATAAAAGTGCATCTATCCATCATAAACGTGCATCCATCCATCATAAAAGTGCATCCATCCATCATAAAAGTGCATCTATCCATCATAAAAGTGCATCTATCCATCATAAACGTGCATCCATCCATCATAAAAGTGCATTCATCCATCATAAAAGTGCATCCATCCATCATAAAAGTGCATCCATCCATCATAAAAGTGCATCTATCCATTATAAAAGTGCATCCATCCATTATAAAAGTGCATCCATCCATTATAAAAGTGCATCTATCCATTATAAAAGTGCATCTATCCATTATAAAAGTGCATCCATCCATCATAAAAGTGCATCTATCCATCATAAAAGTGCATCTATCCATCATAAAAGTGCATCCATCCATTATAAAAGTGCATCCATCCATCATAAAAGTGCATCCATCCATCATAAAAGTGCATCCATCCATCATAAAAGTGCATCTATAAAAGTGCATCTATCCATCATAAAAGTGCATCTATCCATCATAAAAGTGCATCTATCCATCATAAAAGTGCATCTATCCATCATAAAAGTGCATCTATCCATTATAAAAGTGCATCTATCCATCATAAAAGTGCATCTATCCATTATAAAAGTGCATCCATCCATCATAAAAGTGCATCCATCCATCATAAAAGTGCATCTATCCATCATAAAAGTGCATCCATCCATCATAAAAGTGCATCTATCCATCATAAAAGTGCATCTATCCATTATAAAAGTGCATCTATCCATCATAAAAGTGCATCTATCCATTATAAAAGTGCATCCATCCATCATAAAAGTGCATCTATCCATTATAAAAGTGCATCCATCCATCATAAAAGTGCATCCATCCATTATAAAAGTGCATCTATCCATCATAAAAGTGCATCCATCCATCATAAAAGTGCATCCATCCATTATGAAAGTGCATCCATCCATTATAAAAGTGCATCTATCCATCATAAAAGTGTATTGAATTTATTCCTGTGCTGAGCTGATTAAATCACTTCAGCTTTCTTTTTTTTCTTCTTTTTTTTAATGATTCATTTATAATTTTTTATTATATATTCAGGGTGGGGAAAAAAGTTAATAAACATGCATAAACAAGTAATAATAACAATAATAATAACAACAAAAATAAAAGACATGACAGAGTAAAAAAAGAAATAGAAATAGACCCCCTTTGACATTATTAACACAGAATCACTCAGAGTGAAGGTTTGTTTGGAATCACTTCAGCTTCTGTTTCTCCATCCGTTCACATGCAGATGTAAGGTTGAGCCATCTCCATGCTCCTGATCTCCCTGTTCTCCTGTTATTGTAGTGTTTTTCTGCATTTAGTGAAGTGTGTATAAACATGAACAACCTATCCGTTGATGTTCAGATGGTTTCCACTGTAGAATTAAGTTTACCAACAGCCCAAATCAATGCCTTATTATTAAAATGTTGATAAGGTACACAACAGTAATTAACTAATGTTAACTAAATCACTAAAAGTGTTACCGAAATCAGTGCTGAAATCTCTCATTGTGAACGTGATTTAACATTGACAGGACCTTCAGTGTCTCTCTGGAGGACCTGCAGATGCTGAGAGATATATTGATATGTCAATATACCGTATTAATAAGGAATAACAGCCTTATTACAGCAGTGGCCTGATGACAGGTTGAACATGAATGTGGCTGCGACAAGGAAGCAGATTTACGCCTCAGGCTTCAGAACATTCTCTGTAAATCTTTTGTGAAGCGTTCAGGAAAACTTAAGGGCCGTCACCTGAAGCTGTCAATCAGAGACCGGCTGACGTCACGCTGGAGAAGAGCTGAACCAGAACGACAGAATTCCCCAGATGCTTTAGCATGTGTTTCCATAAGATCAGAGACACTGAATCACAATCAGACGCACACTGAGAACAATCAGACACACTTAACTGGCTTACCCGACCGTCTGCTAGCTGTCTCGCGTCACAGAAGTCAGATAAATCCCAGCACATAGAGACTCTTTCACCTAGATATTATCACATAGAGACTGTGTCTGTTCCACGAATTAGTAACTACAAAAAAACACCAAAACTATTCAACGGTAAAAATGTTATTGATGTCCAACAAATAAACAACAGATATAATACAGATGAACAAATGATAAAGCTCGGGCTGCTGAATATTCAATCCCTTTCCTCTAAAACGCTTATTGTTAATGATATGATTACAGATAATAATCTAGATGTGCTGTGTTTGACAGAAACCTGGCTAAAACCTGACGACTACATTACTTTAAATGAGTCCACCCCACAAGATTATTGTTATAAACACGAGCCGCGTCTGAAAGGTAAAGGGGGAGGTGTTGCTGTAATTTATAATAATATCTTCAGTATTACTCAGAAGTCTAGTTTCAAATATAATTCCTTTGAAGTTTTGGTGCTTTACGTAACGTTATGTAGTGAAATTGATAAATCCTGTTTAACATTTGTGTTGGCTACTGTATACAGGCCACCAGGGCACAATACACACTTTATCAGAGAATTTGCTGATTTTCTATCAGAGTTAGTACTGGCTACAGATAAAGTCCTAATTGTTGGTGATTTTAATATCCATGTAGACAATGAAAAAGACGCATTGGGATTGGCATTTAGAGACATTCTAAACTCTATTGGAGTTAGGCAACACGTATCAGGACCCACTCATCGCCGTAATCATACTTTACACCTAATATTGTCACATGGAATAAATGTTGATACCGTTGAAATTCTGCAGCAGAGCGATGACATCTCAGATCATTACCTAGTATCATGTATACTTAATTTAGCAAAGGCTGCAAAGGCTGCAAAGTCAAGTCAAGTCAAGTCAATTTTATTTATATAGCTCTTTTTACAATGCAGATTGTTTCAAAGCAGCTTCACAGTGTTAAACAGGAAAATAATGAACAGAATTTGATTCGGCTGTACAGCCGCTCTGGAGAAAACAGTGATGTCATCAGCTCATTTCAATTATCATATATATTGAAGTAATGTAGTTGATATAGTTAATTTAGTTTAGTAATTACATTTATTTGTATATTTATTTGAAAATTTAGTGAAGCCGCCCCCTCGCTTCAAATATGGCAGGACTATCACTGCTGCCACTAAAGATTTCTTTGTAAATAAACTTCCTCATCAGTTTCATCTCCTCAGCATCCCAGATAGCCCAGAGGAACTCAATGTTGCAACAGAAACTATTGACTCTCTCTTTTCCAGCACTTTAGACACAGTTGCTCCTCTGCGCTTAAAGAAGATTAAAGAAAATAGTCCAACGCCGTGGTACACCGAGCACACCCGGGCCCTTAAAACAGCAGCCAGAAAAATGGAGCGCAGCTGGAAGAAAACAAAACTGGAAGTTTTTCGCATTTTGTGGAAAGAGATCATGATTTCATACAGAAAGGCCGTAAAAACTGCTAGATCTGCTTATTTCTCGACTCTCTTAGAAGAAAACAAACACAACCCTAGGTATTTATTCGATACAGTGGCTAAATTAACCAAAAATAAAGCTTTAACTTCTGATGTCTGTCAACAGCACAGCAGTAATGACTTTATGAACTTCTTTACTTGTAAGATTGAAAATATTAGGAAAAAAATTATAACCATGCAGCCGTCTACTACTGTATCACATCAGACAGAGCATTGTAGTGTCACTGAGGAAAAATTACATTCATTCACTGCTATAGGAGAAGAAGAATTGACTAAACTCGTTAAATCATCTAAATCAACAACATGTATGCTCGACCCTATACCGACTAAACTACTAAAAGAGATGCTTCCAGAGGTCATAGATCCTCTTCTTAATATCATTAATTCATCCTTGACTTTAGGATATGTACCGAAAACTTTTAAGTTGGCTATTATTAAACCACTTATTAAAAAACCGCAACTTGATCCTACAGAATTAGTCAATTACAGACCAATCTCAAATCTACCCTTTCTGTCAAAAATACTAGAAAAGGCAGTGTCCTCACAATTATGCTCCTTTTTAGAAAGAAATGGTATCTGTGAGGATTTCCAGTCAGGATTTAGACCGTATCATAGTACTGAGACTGCTCTCATTAGAGTTACAAATGATTTACTCTTATCATCTGATCGTGGTTGTATCTCTCTGTTAGTGTTACTCGATCTTAGCGCTGCATTCGATACCATCGACCACAACATTCTTTTGAATAGACTCGAAAATTATGTTGGCATTAGTGGAATTTCATTGGCATGGTTTAAATCATACTTATCTGACCATTATCAGTTTGTAGCAGTAAATGAAGAGATGTCACACCGATCAGAAGTTCAATATGGAGTACCGCAGGGCTCAGTGCTAGGACCGTTGCTTTTATTAGTCCGGTTCTGTAATGTTGCCAGAATCATAATCATACACTGTGTGTTCGTCGGCCAGAGGAGAACTGGCACCCCGACTGAGCCTGGTTTCTCCCAAGGTTTTTTTCTCCATTCTGGCCCTGAAGGAGTTTTGGTTCTTGCCACCGTCGCCTTTGTCTTTTGGCTTTGCTCAGTTGGGGACACTAAAATTTCAACTATATCACTGATCTGCCCGCATTGACACTTTATGATAATTGAAATGAGCTGATGACATCACCGTTTTCTCCAGAGCGGCTGTACAGCCGAATCAAATTCTGTTCATTATTTTCCTGTTTAACACTGTGAAGCTGCTTTGAAACAATCTGCATTGTAAAAAGCGCTATATAAATAAAGGAGACTTGACTTGACAATCAGACACACACTGAATCACAATCAGACAAACACTGAATCACAATCAGACAAACACTGAATCACAATCAGACACACACTGAATCACAATCAGACACACACTGAATCACAATCAGACAAACACTGAATCACAATCAGACAAACACTGAATCACAATCAGACACACACTGAATCACAATCAGACACACACTGAATCACAATCAGACACACACTGAATCACAATCAGACACACACTGAATCACAATCAGACACACACTGAATCACAATCAGACAAACACTGAATCACAATCAGACAAACACTGAATCACAATCAGACACACACTGAATCACAATCAGACACACACTGAATCACAATCAGACAAACACTGAATCACAATCAGACAAACACTGAATCACAATCAGACACACACTGAATCACAATCAGACACACACTGAATCACAATCAGACAAACACTGAATCACAATCAGACACACACTGAATCACAATCAGACACACACTGAATCACAATCAGACAAACACTGAATCACAATCAGACACACACTGAATCACAATCAGACAAACACTGAATCACAATCAGACAAACACTGAATCACAATCAGACAAACACTGAATCACAATCGGACACACACTGAATCACAATCGGACAGACACTGAATCACAATCAGACACACACTGAATCACAATCGGACAGACACTGAATCACAATCGGACACACACTGAATCACAATCGGACACACACTGAATCACAATCGGACAAACACTGAATCACAATCGGACAAACACTGAATCACAATCGGACACACACTGAATCACAATCGGACACACACTGAATCACAATCGGACACACACTGAATCACAATCGGACACACACTGAATCACAATCGGACACACACTGAATCACAATCAGACACACACTGAATCACAATCAGACACACACTGAATCACAATCAGACACACACTGAATCACAATCAGACACACACTGTGCACACAAGCTCAAACTAAAATCACTCAAACAGATTCACTAATAAACTGTGATGTAAAACTCACATTCTGTGACTGAAGCACTTATTAAAAAACAGACATATGCCAAAATATATCACTGAAGCGCAAGTATAAATTAACATTAGTATTATGAACATGAACAATGAAGTATAGTATATTTACAGTTTAATATATAACAGTACAAATGGTTGCTAAGGTGAACTAATATGAATAGAGCTGAGAATAGAATAGAATAGAATAGAATAGAACGGAATAGAACGGAACAGAATAGAACAGAATAGAACGGAATAGA
>JBBBJY010000226.1:2500-17500 GCA_039654625.1 Rhinogobio ventralis | reverse complement strand
CTCTTATCATCTGATCGTGGTTGTATCTCTCTGTTAGTGTTACTCGATCTTAGCACTGCATTCGATACTATCGACCACAACATTCTTTTGAATAGACTCGAAAATTATGTTGGCATTAGTGGAATTGCATTGGCATGGTTTAAATCATACTTATCTGACCATTATCAGTTTGTAGCAGTAAATGAAGAGATGTCACACCGATCACAAGTTCAATATGGAGTACCGCAGGGCTCAGTGCTAGGACCATTGCTCTTCACCCTGTACATGCTACCACTGGGAGATATCATTAGGAAGCATGGCGTTAGTTTTCATTGTTATGCTGACGATACTCAGCTCTATATTTCTTCACGCCCTGACGAAACTTACCAATTCACAAGATTAACGGAATGCATAGCTGATATAAAAAATTGGATGACTAGTAATTTCCTGCTACTTAATTCAGAAAAAAAAATTAGGAACCTGGGTGTGCTCTTTGATACCAATCTCTCATTTTAAATCCATGTTTCTAGCATCTGTAAAACTGCATTCTACCATCTTAAAAATATATCTAAATTACGGCATATGCTTTCAATGCAAAATGCTGAACAGTTAGTTCATGCATTCATGACCTCAAGGCTAGATTATTGTAATGCTCTACTGGGTGGTTGCCCTGCTCGCTTAATAAATAAACTGCAGCTGGTCCAAAACGCAGCAGCTCGAGTTCTTACTAGAACCAGGAAGTATGACCATATTAGCCCGGTTCTGTCAACACTGCACTGGCTCCCTATTAAACATCGCATACATTTTAAAATCTTGCTAATAACTTACAAAGCACTAAATGGTTTAGCTCCCCAGTACTTGAGCGAGCTCTTAATGCATTATACTCCATCACGTCTATTGCGGTCTCAAAACTCTGACCAGTTGATAATACCTAGAATATCAAAATCAACTGCAGGCGGTCGATCCTTTTCCTATTTAGCACCCAAACTCTGGAACAGCCTTCCTAGCATTGTTCGGGAAGCAGACACACTCTGTCAGTTTAAATCTAGACTAAAAACACATCTCTTTACTATGGCATACACATAAAACATTTTTAATTTATATTTTATTCAAATCAGTTAAATGATTGTTAGGCTGCATTAACTAGGTCAGCCGGAACCGGGAACACTTCCCATAACACCTGATGTACTCGTTACATCATAAGAAGAATGGCATCTTCGCTAATGTTAGTCTCTCTGTTTATCCCGAGGTTTACTGCAGTCAGCCGGATCCGGGCCGTATCCAGATCAGATGGTGGACCAGCGCCCAGACATTACCAACTCATCCCTGAAGTGTCTGCAGAGACCGTGTCAATTAGTCTACCCTCTGAAATTGCTCATCGACATGGCATCCTCAATGGATCCATCTCCGGCGTGATGCCTCCGATATTTCGAATATTCCTATTTAATAATTGTTTAATTGACACGCCATCCTCAATAAACCCGTCTCCAGCGTGATGTCTCCGATCTTTCGAATATTCCGATCTAATATTACTTCTGATTTGTAAGGCTGCCAAAATAATAATCATACACTGTTTGTTAATTGGCCATTATGCTATACAGTCACGATGCGGTCACTTAAAACTACCCATTAAAACTTGGATAAAACTATATAATTCAATAATAAAACCAATTCTTTTATATGGATGTGAAATTTGGGGATCAGTACTGAATTTTAAAAATTGGGATAAAACTTCAGTAGAAAAACTACAATTGGAAATCGCCCAAAAACATTTTAGGGGTTCACAGAAGCACATCCAACGCCGTCTGCAGGGCTGAATTAGGCTTGTACACGCTAAACATTGAGATCCAGAAGAGATGTGTTCAGTTCTGATCCGGATTCAATAGGGTTAGGGGCAGGCTTCTGGAGGACACACATGTCTGGGGTAGTGAGTTTAGGGTTAGGGGCAGAACACAAGCTTCTGGAGGACACACAGGTCTGTGGTAGTGAGTTTAGGGTTAGGGGCAGAACACAAGCTTCTGGAGGACACACAGGTCTGTGGTAGTGAGTTTAGGGTTAGGGGCAGAACTCAGGCTTCTGGAGGACACACAAGTCTGGGGTAGTGAGTTTAGGGTTAGGGGTGCAGAGCCAGTGGTTGTTCTGTAGGCAAACATCAGTGCCTTGAATTTGATGTGAATGGCGATTGGCAACCAGTGCAAGTTTGTGAGGGGGGATGTGACATGCGCTTTTTTCGGCTCAATAAAGACCACTCTTCTGGATTCTGGATCAGTGGCAGAGGTTTGACTGTGATGCTGGAAGGAGAGAGCATTACAATAGTCCAGTCTGGAGAGAACAAGAGCTTGGACGAGGAGTTGTCTAGCTCCGATTGGAAGGGCCTGATGCTCCTGATGTTGTAAGAGGCAAATCTGCAGGACCGGGCCGTTGTAGTAATATGGTCTGTGAAGCTTAACTGATCATCAATCACAACTCCAAGGTTCCTGGCTGTCCTGGATGGAACCTAACTGTATAGAGAACTTGTGATGGAGTGCTGGGTTGGCCGAGAGCACAAGCAGTTCTGTCTTAGCATGGTTGAGTTGAAAGGTGATGGTCCTTCATCCAGTAAGAGATGTCTGTCAGGCCGGCCGAGATGCGAGCAGCTACCATCAGATCCTCTGGCTGTGTGTCATCAGCATAGCAGTGATAGGAGAAACTGTTTCTGTATGAAGAGTAGTCTTGTTATCTCAGAACTTTAACTGTGACAGGAAGTAGCATATGTTAACAAACATAGTTCGCTAGTAATGGAAGACGAAAAAATTGTTCCAGCTCCCGCCACGGTGTACAAAGTTGAAATGTGGCGTCATTCCGGCTTCCGTTACAGAAAAGGCACAAAAGAGATTCATGCGTGTGTAAAATAACTCAGTCAATACTTTATTTCATTCGCAAAGACATGCGGCCTCTCCGTGTCCTGGAGAACTAAGGCTTGGGTTTTTTAGGAATCACTGTCTTTTAGGAATCACTTGCCACTGTCGCCTCTGGCTTGCTCAGTTGGGGACACTAAATTTTCAAATAAATATCCAAATAAATTTAATTACTAAACTAAATTATATCAACTACATTACTTGAATATATATGATAATTGAAATGAGCTGATGACATCACCGTTTTCTCCAGAGCGGCTGTACAGCCGAATCAAATTCTGTTCATTATTTTTCTTGTTTAACACTGTGAAGCTGCTTTGAAACAATCTGCATTGTAAAAAGCGCTATATAAATAAAGTTGACTTGACTTGACACTTTGTTTTTCATTGATATTAAGCAGATGTGATTCTTTTGATCAGATCACAAAAAAAGTTATGATGTTTTTATATTACAACTGTAAACTGTTACACTGTGAACCTTTAAAGCAGGATCTACATATATATCATTTAACTAAAGAATCCTTTATTTCTTTCCCCTTTACTCATATTGCGCAAAGTAGTTCATGATGTTGAATGTTACAGGGACTGATTGATGCAAATGCTTTGTGTTCTGGTCAAATGAAAGTCTTAAATTCACTATCATGGCATTACATTAGGGCCATATGATTTCTGCGATGCACAAAACATGGACGGAACCGCAGAATTCATCCATAAAAATGGAATAAAAGTAAAAGACAGAATAAAACGTATTTCATAGCAACCTACACATTTCATTTTTTGTTAAACTTTTAATAAATTGCTGTTAAATTGTCTGTTTCATTATTTCAATTAATTATACATGCTTTTTGATAAATACAATTTAATTTAACCATTAAAACAGAGCCTAGAAAAAATGTAAACAGAATAAATTATAAAACAAAAAATAAATTAAAATAGATTTCATAGGTGTCACATGTTCAGTCTGTTTTGCTTGTGTTTGGTTTGTTCCTTTGTTCAGTTTCCCGCCATTCCTTTGTTCCCATGGTTACCCTGTTAGTTCATTTGTCCCAGCTGTGTCTAGTTAATCATGTTGTTTCTGTTCACTTCTTAAGTTGCACCCTCACCTTCAGTCTTTGTCTAGTCGCTGTTATGTAAGGTTGTGTTTCCGTTGCCTGTCTGCATGCTCCTGTGAAGTTAAGATTAAAGTTTATATTTGATTGTGATCTTCTGAGTCTTCAGCCTGTTCCTGGGTCACCAACCTTTACAATAGGGCCCTACATTTACTTTTAGAGAACATATTGACGTGTTGTTCACTTCAGTTTATTCCTTACATTTTCTTTAAATGGTCTTTAAAATTACCTTCATTAAACCTGCAGAAACCCTGGCTAAGGTTTGCATATGGTGGTGTGACAGCCTTCCTAAAATAAGAAATATCGCAATATATTGCAAGATATCGCCTCTACACCCCTGTATTGTGATATGTATCGTAGAGAGCGAGATAGCGGTTGGCTCAGGGAAAACCAGACTATGCCAGGCATGTCAGAAAACCGGCTTGGCCAGTGCTGTGATTAAGTAATACATTTCATTAGAGCACACAAATCACAGAGAAACCCTGGCTTCTGATCACTTTCACACACTCAGCCCGCTGATAATGATAAAAAGCAACAATGTCACCCAATTCTGTTACTTCTAATCACTGATATGATTGATTAAAAACATTAAAAACTGATTCTGAATTAACATGGCAGAATCAAGAAGAACTTTTTACAACCCAAACAGGATGAATGTTTATCCCAGCACATTTTCACTGGAGGCCTGACACAGCGCTCATTCAGTCTGATAATAACAGCTTCATAACTCATCTTTATTAAATAACTTTATTACACTGCGTTTACAGTAGCCGCTGTGAGAGCCTGTTCAGCATTTACAACATTCAGCACAATGACAAATTACAAATAAAACAAAGCACAATATTTAGATATGATAAATATACATGAATATAATGACCTTTAATAATAATAATTTAACATGTACAATAACAAAAGAACACACAAATATTGGTCATTAAAACGGCTCGTCCTGTCCTGAAGCTTGTTTTCATCCCTCCTTCATTTGTCAATCAGCTGCTCGTGGGCTGCTAGATCCAGAGGAGTGCCAACCCCTGTGCAGGTGGTGTTGATCAAATCAGGGAAACACTGTTTAACACAGCCCTGAAGATGTGTGGGTGAGACTGAATCACGGTATATATAGATAGATATTTCTCAAGTGATAACAACAGTTTCTGACCAACGGTCTACAGTGACCATCCAGAGACATCGATTCATCGAACAGAACACGCGGTTTCTAGGCTCAATTGAACGGTTGAGTCCGAGGAACAGAGATGTTGTTTAATTTGAGGTAGTTTTTGGTCTGGAGCAATGATTAAGGTCTCAGTTCTTTTTGTATTTAGTAATTATTGTTTAACCAGATTAATGCATGACAGGCATTCCAATCATTCAGTTAGCTTACTTAACTCTGACTCTTTGAATGAGCAGTACAACTGAATGTCGTCAGCATAAAAGTGATAAGACACATTATTAAAATGACTAATTATTTCACCAAGAGGGCTAATATACAATAAAACAAAATAGGACCTAAAACCGAGCCCTGAGAACAGAATGTTTTTAGCAAACACACAAAATGATCTGTCACTCAAGTAAGAGGAGAACCATTTTAAAAGGTGTGAATGCGCGCTCTTTATCTTGTGCGTTCAGTATGTGAACATTGTGTCCTTGCTCTGATTGAGGACAAAAATCTGCCATGTATGCCAGCTTCAGTATCTATGAGTCATCTTCAACGCCTTTGGAAAGCTCTGACTTCTGAGAATCTCTCTCAGCTCCGTGTGCAGCGCACACACGTGACTGAACACCAGCGCCGTCATCAGCGCCGTTTCTTTGCAGAGTAAACTCGAGTCGTGTTTCAAGGGCTGTGATTTACACAGTTTTTACTACGTCCCTCAGCACTTGATGCAAATCCTCATCAATGCGTTCAGCCTCAGGGTGAAGCAGCAACAGCTTCCTCTTGGGTCAGAGTCTGACCGGGCATAGCGGCATCACACACTCCAACACAGCGAAACCAGTCCATTGAATTAAGTGTGTCCTGCCCTGTAGTTCTGCCTTGGCTTTACAAAAAAGAAGTTCCTCCAGAAATTTGTCCTTACTAAGGGTATGAATATAAACATTTGGCTGTGCTTGATTTGCTATATCAGTACTTTCATCTACAGTATTCGCTGGCTTGCAGTTGTTCTAAAAGTCACTGGCCATCTCACCTCTGCGTCTGCTCACTGTGTCCTCCCCCAATAACTCTTTAGTAGCTGGAAATGATAATGCTCAAATGTGTGCGGCTTCTTAGAGGAACGCCAAATATGACGCTTTTAAACCGCTCTCAGGGACCGATTATTATGCAATGCCAGACGAGTAATTTTGCAGTCATTTTGTAAAGTCTATTATTAAACCACTTATTAAAAAACCGCAACTTGATCCTACAGAATTAGTCAATTACAGGCCAATCTCAAATCTACCCTTTCTGTCAAAAATACTAGAAAAGGCAGTGTCCTCACAATTATGCTCCTTTTTAGAAAGAAATGGTATCTGTGAGGATTTCCAGTCAGGATTTAGACTGTATCATAGTACTGAGACTGCTCTCATTAGAGTTACAAATGATTTACTCTTATCATCTGATCGTGGTTGTATCTCTCTGTTAGTGTTACTCGATCTTAGCACTGCATTCGATACCATCGACCACAACATTCTTTTGAATAGACTCGAAAATTATGTTGGCATTAGTGGAATTGCATTGGCATGGTTTAAATCATACTTATCTGACCATTATCAGTTTGTAGCAGTAAATGAAGAGATGTCACACCGATCACAAGTTCATTATGGAGTACCGCAGGGCTCAGTGCTAGGACCGTTGCTCGTCACCCTGTACATGCTACCACTGGGAGATATCATTAGGAAGCATGGCGTTAGTTTTCATTGTTATGCTGACAATACTCAGCTCTATATTTCTTCACGCCCTGACGAAACTTACCAATTCACAAGATTAACGGAATGCATAGCATAAAAAATTGGATGACTAGTAATTTCCTGCAACTTCATTCAGAAATCTGAATTTGTAATCATTGGACAAAAAAACTCCACAAGTAGTAACCTAGAATACTGTCTAACACTTGATGGCTGCTCTGTCAAGTCCTCGTCGTCAGTTAGGAACCTGGGTGTGCTCTTTGATATCAATCTCTCATTTGAAAGCCATGTTTCTAGCATCTGTAAAACTGCATTCTACCATCTTAAAAATATATCTAAATTACGGCATATGCTTTCAATGCAAAATGCTGAACAGTTAGTTCATGCGTTCATGAGCTCAAGGCTAGATTATTGTAATGCTCTACTGGGTGGTTGCCCTGCTCGCTTAATAAACAAACTCCAGCTGGTCCAAAATGCAGCAGCTCGAGTTCTTACTAGAACCAGGAAGTATGACCATATTAGCCCGGTTCTGTCAACACTGCACTGGCTCCCTATTAAACATTGCATACATTTTAAAATCTTGCTAATTACTTACAAAGCACTAAATGGTTTAGCTACCCAGTACTTGAGCGAGCTCTTAATGCATTATACTCCATCACGTCTATTGCGGTCTCAAAACTCTGGCCAGTTGATAATACCTAGAATATCAAAATCAACTGCAGGCGGTCGATCCTTTTCCTATTTAGCACCTAAACTCTGGAACAGCCTTCCTAGCATTGTTCGGGAAGCAGACACACTCTGTCAGTTTAAATCTAGACTAAAAACACATCTCTTTACTATGGCATACACACAGAATATTATCAATTTATATTATTCAAATCAGTTAAATGATTGTTAGGCTGCATTAACTAGGTCAGCCGGAACCGGGAACACCTCCCATAACACCTGATGTACTCGTTACATCATAAGAAGAATGGCATCTACGCTAATGTTTGTCTCTCTGTTTATCCCGAGGTTTACTGCAGTCTCCAGATCAGATGGTGGACCTGTGCCTGGACATGACCAACTCATCCCTGAAGTGTCTGCAAAGAGCGTGTCAATTAAACTCCCCCTGTAAATGCCGCCTCGACACAACATCCTCATTAAACCCGTCTCCGGCGTGACGACTCCAATCTTTCGAATAATCTTACGAATATCTGTTGATCTAATGACTTCTGACCTGTAATGTTGCCAGAATCATAATCATACACTGTTTGTTCGTCGGCCAGAGGAGAACTGGCACCCCAACTGAGCCTGGTTTCTCCCAAGGTTTTTTTCTCCATTCTGGCCCTGAAGGAGTTTTGGTTCCTTGCCACCGTCGCCTTTGTCTTTTGGCTTTGCTCAGTTGGGGACACTTACATTTTCAACTATATTACTGATCTGCCCGCATTGACACTATATGATAATTGAAATGAGCTGGATGACATCACCGTTCCCTTTCAAGGGAACTCGCGCTGCGTCAAGCGCTGCGGGAACGCCTCTGCGTGATTGCGTCATGAAGCACTTGTGAAATCAGTCCAATGGTGTGCCAGGACGTCATAGGCGGGTGACGTCATTGACCAGGAAACTATAAAGCACCCCTGAACCAAACAGTGTCAGCTTCTGTGTCTTCACAAGCGCTCTGTGTCAAATCGTTTGTCAAAAAAGTGTGTGTGTCTCTCTGTAAAAAAAAAAAAAAAGTAAAAAATGGCAAATAAGCAATTCAGACAGTGTGTGCCTCCTTGCCCTTGTTATCTTACGAGTGGTGGGACGCATTTGCTCTGTGTTGTTTGTCTGGGACTGGACCATGCTCAAGCAGCCCTCAAGGGGGCTGACTGTGAGCACTGCGAGAAACTGGTAATCAGAACGCTCCGGTCCCGCCGAGCACTCTTCGAGGAGGGCGCTTCGGCACGCGTTCCTCAGGGCTTGGGTCCCGCTGCTGCCGAGGCACAGCGAAGGCTCGCGTCCTGGGGTTCGCGAATGGATCTAGTAACGGGGTTAGAGACGGGCAACGCCCTTTCTCTGCCCTTACCTGCTAGATCTGGCGCTTCAGATCGTGAGTCAGAAGCACGCTCTGTGGTTTCATCTCCTCGTGCTGAAGCGCAGGTGCAGCAACACTCCAGTTCCAAGGAACTGGATGTTGTGAGCCTCGATAATTTAGATGAGGATTCGCCACCTCATACACACGCTCACAAGGAGCTTATGGATGGTGTGACTCATGCGGTAGCCAGATTAAAAATAGAAAAGCCCCCCCAGCAGAAAAACAGGAAGTTCGTCAAACGAGCAAATTAGACGAACGATTTCTTCCCTCGAGATCACAACCTCCAAAGCGGGGCTTGCCGTTCTTTCCTGATCTCCACACCAAGGTGGCGAGATCATGGAAAAGACCGGCTTCATATAGAGTGTTCATCCGAGGACTGGTGTGTCATGATAGATTTAAAGGACGCATATTTCCATGTCTCCATCCTCCCTCAACACAGGAAGTTCCTCAGGTTTGCTTTCGGGGGCGAAGCATACCAATACCAGGTTCTTCCGTTCGGCCTAGCATTATCTCCCCGCACGTTCACAAAGTGCATGGATGCAGCTCTGGATCCTCTGAGACTCCAGGGCATCTGCGTTCTGAATTATATAGACGATTGGCTCATTTTGGCACAGTCGGAACAACTGGCGGTTCAGCATCGAGATGGGCAGACTTCCTGTCGAGGCAGGGAGTGGTGCCCGGGGTGGTGGAGCTCCTCTAGAATCGCTTCGGGCGAGCTCAGGTGGATCTGTTCGTGTCTCGAGACTACGCACTGTCCACTATATTATTCCCTCACACATCCAGCCCCTCCGAGGCTGCGTCTGTACGCCTTTCCCTGTGGCATTGCTACCAGGAGTTCTGGAGAGAGTACAGCGGGACAGGGTCCGTCTGTTGTTAGTAGCCCCATTCTGGCCGGGTCGAGTATGGCTTTCGGATATTGTGCCTCTCCTCGAGGGCCCTCCATGGGAAATTCCCGTCAGGAGGGACCTTCTCTCCCAGGCGAGGGGGTAAATTTTGCACCCACGGCCGGAACTGTGGAAGCTGTGGGCTTGGCCTCTGAGAGGGCCCAGCTCATAGATTCTGGTCTCTCTACTGAGGTAGTAGAGACCATACTACACTCCAGAGCTCCTTCTACGAGGAGGCTTTATGTCCTTAAATGGAGAATCTTCGTCTCATGGTGTACAAGCCATTCATTGAATCCAGCTGACTGCCCGGTTGGTTCAGTACTAGAGTTTCTTCAGGAAAAATTATCTTCAGGGTTATCCCCTTCTACCTTGAAGGTATATGTGGCGGCTATCTCTGCTTACCACATTCCCTTAGAGGGCACATCTGTGGGGAGACATCCGTGGGTAACTCGCTTTCTCCTTGGTACTCTGAGACTAAGTCCTGCGGCACGCTCTAGGGTGCCGACCAGGGATCTGGCCGTAGTTCTAGAAGGCCTAGCTCTGGCTCCCTTTGAGCCTATCGAAGAGGTGCCAGAGAAATTTCTCACTCTGAAAACTCTGTTTCTTCTGGCTATCTCATCTCTCAAGAGAGTCTGTGATTTGCAAGCACTATCGGTTTCAACCTCCTGTCTTGAGTTTGCACCTGATATGGTGAAAGCATTTCTATTTCCTAAGGAAGGATATGTACCTAAAGTCCCCACTAATGTGGCGGGTCCTATAATGTTGCAGGCCTTTTCTCCGCCTCCTTTTCAAAACCCAGACCAGGAGAAGTTAAATCTGCTCTGCCAAGTGAGGGCACTAGATGCTTACGTCCACAGAGCTGCCCTGTGGCGTAAGACTGATCAATTGTTCGTGTGTTTTGGGTCCCTGAGTAAGGGAAAGCCCGCATCTAAGCAGACGCAAAGCAAATGGACAGCCGGTCAGCCCTCACCGTTAAGGGTCTGATCATTGGACTGATTTCACAAGTGCTTCATGACGCAATCATGCAGAGGCGTTCCCGCAGCGTTTGACGCAGCGTCATGGTTACATACGTAACCTGAGACGTTTTCTCCAGCGCGGCTGTACAGCCGAATCAAATTCTGTTGCATAATTTTCCTATTTTAACACTGTGAAGCTGCTTTGAAACAATCTGCTTTGTAAAAAGCGCTATATAAATAAAGGTGACTTGACTTAAAGAAATACGCACTCAAGCGCACTTGCCTATAGACTAAACACATGTTGCTGTACGTGCGTATCGTCACCGCTCTCACAGATTAGTGTTTTTTTTTAAGTTTACATGAAGATGATAACGGTATCGTTTCAAAACTATTTGTGTTCTCTAGCACCGGCGCTGTTGCCGTGCGGATGAGCGGCTGGAACACACTGAGAGTTTCTGTTTTAGTTGAAAATGGTGTCGTGTAAGTGACCCAAAGTAAATAACTAATGATTATTCACAGCGGAAATGATCAAAGACTTACTTTAGCTGGACAATATCTTTTTTCTAGAGCTGATGTACAGACAAAGCAATCTCTCTTCCATTAAGTTCCTGTTATCACTGTAAAGCTGCTTTGAAGCAATCTGTATTGTGAAAGCGCTGTAGAAATAAAAGAGACTTGACTTGAGCGATGCTTGCTGCTGAAAAGTCCCAGTCACGTCAAGTCACCTTTATTTATATAGTGCTTTTAACAATGCAGATTGTTTCAAAGCAGCTTCACAGTGTTAAACAGGAAAATAATGAACAGAATTTGATTCGGCTGTACAGCCGCTCTGGAGAAAACACTGATGTCATCAGCTCATTTCAGTTATCATATAGTGTCAATGCGGGCAGATCAGGAATATAGTTTAATATTTTGTGTCCCCAACTGAGCAAGCCAAAAGACAAAGGCGACGGTTGCAAGGAACCAAAATTCCTTCAGGGCCAGAATGAAAAAAAAAAACCTTGGGAGAAACCAGGCTCAGTCGGGGTGCCAGTTCTCTTCTGGCCGACGAACAAACAGTGTATGATTATGATTCTGGCAACATTACAGGTCAGAAGTCAGATTAGATCAGTAGATATTCGTAAGATTATTTGAAAGATTGGAGTCGTCACGCCGGAGACGGGTTTAATGAGGATGTCATGTCGATGCGACATTTACAGGGGGAGTTTAATTGACACGCTCTCTGCAGACACTTCAGGGATGAGTTGGTCATGTCCAGGCTCAGGTCCACCATCTGATCTGGAGACTGCAGTAAACCTCGGGATAAACAGAGAGGCTAACATTAGCGTAGATGCCATTCTTCTTATGATGTAACGAGTACATCAGGTGTTATGGGAGGTGTTCCCGGTTCCGGCTGACCTAGTTAATGCAGCCTAACAATCATTTAACTGATTTGAATAAAATATAAATTAAAAATGTTTTATGTGTATGCCATAGTAAAGAGATGTGTTTTTAGTCTAGATTTAAACTGAGTGTGTCTGCTTCCCGAACAATGCTAGGAAGGCTGTTCCAGAGTTTAGGTGCTAAATAGGAAAAGGATCGACCGCCTGCAGTTGATTTTGATATTCTAGGTATTATCAACTGGCCAGAGTTTTGAGACCGCAATAGACGTGATGGAGTATAATGCATTAAGAGCTCGCTCAAGTACTGGGGAGCTAAACCATTTAGTGCTTTGTAAGTAATTAGCAAGATTTTAAAATGTATGTGATGTTTAATAGGGAGCCAGTGCAGTGTTGACAGAACCGGGCTAATATGGTCATACTTCCTGGTTCTAGTAAGAACTCGAGCTGCTGCGTTTTGGACCAGCTGCAGTTTATTTATTAAGCGAGCAGGGCAACCACCCAGTAGAGCATTACAATAATCTAGCCTTGAGCTCATGAACGCATGAACTAACTGTTCAGCATTTTGCATTTAACATGTACAATAATAAATGAACACAAATATTGGTAATTAAAACGGCTCATCCTGTTCTCTTCTGCGTTCTGCCACACATTCACACACACCCTGCATTTGAAACGAATTAATCACAAACCACAACACACACACATCTTGGCTCTAACCCAGGCTTCAGGAATCAGGACAAGCTATACAGCATTGTGCAGAAAACAATGTACATTGTTTTTACATTTGTCATCCCAGATCTGATTGCGGATGTGGCAGATTTTCTGAAGAAAACAGACATTTCTGAACACATCCTCTTTTGTGCTGTGCAGAATAGAAACAGACATGTATAGAGTTTTGAGAGTAAATGATGGAGTAATCACCTTTGGATGAACGATCCCTTTAAGGGCTGATGCCAACACACGTGTGTGTGTTCAGAGAACCTCAACCCTTCTGAGGGAAACACCAGCGCGTCAGTAGAGAAGAGCAGATTACAGCACGTTCACTGCTCACAGTGGCTTTATTTAGAGGAGGAATCAAAGACTGCATTTCTGTGATGGACTGACAGTCAGTTGACAGCAAACACATGATTTACGATCAGAGAGAACTGGTTCATCCAACTCAAGCAGAATCATGAATTGTTGTCATTTCAGAGAATGGATCACGTCACGCTATAGCAATACCTTTGAATTATATACTGTATATATGTGTGTATCATATTACAGTATGATTTATAGTGTTTGAGGATAGGATCATTGGCCAGAGGAGATCTGAGCCTGGTTTCTCCCAAGGGTTAGTGTCCTGATGAGTTTAGGTTCAGTCGGGGACACTTTATATTCAGCAGTATTACATACGGATGAAGCGGAGCTCCGAGACACTGAATAAAGCGCTGTACGGATGAAGCGGATCTCCGAGACACTGAATAAAGCGCTGTACGGATGAAGCGGATCTCCGAGACACTGAATAAAGCGCTGTACGGATGAAGCGGATCTCCGAGACACTGAATAAAGCGCTGTACGGATGAAGCGGATCTCCGAGACACTGAATAAAGCGCTGTACGGATGAAGCGGATCTCCGAGACACTGAATAAAGCGCTGTACGGATGAAGCGGAGCTCCGAGACACTGAATAAAGCGCTGTACGGATGAAGCGGAGCTCCGAGACACTGAATAAAGCGCTGTACGGATGAAGCGGATCTCCGAGACACTGAATAAAGCGCTGTACGGATGAAGCGGAGCTCCGAGACACTGAATAAAGCACTATACGGATGAAGCGGAGCTCCGAGACACTGAATAAAGCGATGTACGGATGAAGCGGAGCTCCGAGACACTGAATAAAGCGCTGTACGGATGAAGCGGAGCTCCGAGACACTGAATAAAGCGCTGTACGGATGAAGCAGAGCTCCGAGACACTGAATAAAGCGCTGTACGGATGAAGCGGATCTCCGAGACACTGAATAAAGCGCTGTACGGATGAAGCGGAGCTCCGAGACACTGAATAAAGCGCTATACGGATGAAGTGGACTGGCTGAGACGTCTCCTGGAGTTTCCCTGAGCTCTGGAGGGTCGCTCTGAATCCGGACTGTCATCGGATCAGCTGAAGCTCATGGGCGTGACACATTCTTTCAGATGCTACTGAATATTTGTGCAATCATGCCTGCAGGCCAAACTCTATACCTGACACACACTCACACAACACAACACACACACACATCGGCTCACCGGTGACAGATCATTCAGATCCAATACTGAAGGGAAAACTCTACGAACAAACATCTGGGGTACGTACAGCATTACATTTACTATTGTCACTGTATAAATGCATATGATATAATTTCAATAACAGGAATTCAGGACACATAATATCTGAGAGCAGAAATCTGAGTTATGAGCATCCGTAGAGATTGATTGTCTCTGTCACAGGCGTTTATGTTCTTGGTTTGTCTCTGATGTTACGTCAGAAGACAGACGCACTTTAACTTCTTTATGTTTTTGTGTAACTAACGAGCAAATAACACGGATGTTTCTGAAACCTGATGTTCACTAGCATTCATCATTTTGGGGTCAGGAAGATTGATGAGGTTTTAGAAAGAAGATTAATATGTTCACCAAGGGCACATTTATTTGATTATTCTATTTGAATATATTTGACAAAGGTGAATAATGTTCAAGAGCACAGCATTCATTTACAGAAATAGAAATCTTTTGTAACTGAATAAATGTATATAGGATATATAGGAAAAGAGCATAAGTGTTCAGCCTAACCCTAAATGATGTTTCATTAACAAAGTTCGGGAGGAGCCCGTTCAAATGATCTATCCAGTC
>JBBBJY010000045.1:0-28531 GCA_039654625.1 Rhinogobio ventralis | reverse complement strand
TCAGAATTGCGTGTTATAAAGTCAGAATTGTGTGATATAAAGTCGCAACCGCGTGTTATAAAGTCAGAATGGCGCAGATGGCATGTTATAAAGTCAGAATTGTGTGATATAAAGTCAGAATGCCGTGTTATAAAGTCAGAATTGTGTGTTATAAAGTCAGAATGCCGTGTTATAAAGTCAGAATTGCGTGTTATAAAGTCAGAATTGTGTGATATAAAGTCAGAATAGCGTGTTATAAAGTCAGAATTGCGTGTTATAAAGTCAGAATTGTGTGATATAAAGTCGCAACCGCGTGTTATAAAGTCAGAATGGCGTGTTAAAAAGTCAGAATGGCATGTTATAAAGTCAGAATTGTGTGTTATAAAGTCAGAATGGCATGTTATAAAGTCAGAATGGCGTGTTATAAGTCAGAATGGCATGTTATAAAGTCAGAATGGCGTGTTATAAAGTCAGAATGGCATGTTATAAAGTCAGAATTGTGTGTTATAAGTCAGAATTGTGTGTTATAAAGTCAGAATGGCATGTTATAAAGTCAGAATTGTGTGTTATAAAGTCAGAATTGTGTGATATAAAGTCAGAATGCCGTGTTATAAAGTCAGAATTGTGTGTTATAAAGTCAGAATGCGTGTTATAAAGTCAGAAATGCGTGTTATAAAGTCAGAATTGTGTGATATAAAGTCAGAATAGCGTGTTATAAAGTTAGAATTGCGTGTTATAAAGTCAGAATTGTGTGATATAAAGTCGCAACCGCGTGTTATAAAGTCAGAATGGCGTGTTATAAAGTCAGAATGGCGTGTTAAAAAGTCAGAATGGCATGTTATAAAGTCAGAATTGTGTGTTATAAAGTCAGAATTGTGTGTTATAAAGTCAGAATGGCATGTTATAAAGTCAGAATTGCGTGTTATAAAGTCAGAATGGCATGTTATAAAGTCAGAATTGTGTGTTATAAAGTCAGAATTGTGTGTTATAAAGTCAGAATTGTGTGTTATAAAGTCAGAATTGTGTGTTATAAAGTCAGAATTGTGTGATATAAAGTCAGAATGCCGTGTTATAAAGTCAGAATTGTGTGTTATAAAGTCAGAATGCTGTGTTATAAAGTCAGAATTGCGTGTTATAAATTCAGAATTGTGTGATATAAAGTCAGAATAGCGTGTTATAAAGTCAGAATTGCATGTGATAAAGTCAGAATTGTGAGATATAAAGTCAGAATGGCGTGTTATAAAGTCAGAATTGTGTGATATAAAGTCGCAACCGCGTGTTATAAAGTCAGAATGGCGTGTTAAAAAGTCAGAATGGCATGTTATAAAGTCAGAATTGTGTGATATAAAGTCAGAATGCCGTGTTATAAAGTCAGAATTGTGTGTTATAAAGTCAGAATGCCGTGTTATAAAGTCAGAATTGCGTGTTATAAAGTCAGAATTGTGTGATATAAAGTCAGAATAGCGTGTTATAAAGTCAGAATTGCGTGTTATAAAGTCAGAATTGTGTGATATAAAGTCGCAACCGCGTGTTATAAAGTCAGAATGGCGTGTTAAAAAGTCAGAATGGCATGTTATAAAGTCAGAATTGTGTGATATAAAGTCAGAATGCCGTGTTATAAAGTCAGAATTGTGTGTTATAAAGTCAGAATGCCGTGTTATAAAGTCAGAATTGCGTGTTATAAAGTCAGAATTGTGTGATATAAAGTCAGAATAGCGTGTTATAAAGTCAGAATTGCGTGTTATAAAGTCAGAATTGTGTGATATAAAGTCGCAACCGCGTGTTATAAAGTCAGAATGGCGTGTTAAAAAGTCAGAATGGCATGTTATAAAGTCAGAATTGTGTGTTATAAAGTCAGAATGGCATGTTATAAAGTCAGAATGGCGTGTTATAAAGTCAGAATGGCATGTTATAAAGTCAGAATGGCGTGTTATAAAGTCAGAATGGCATGTTATAAAGTCAGAATTGTGTGTTATAAAGTCAGAATTGTGTGTTATAAAGTCAGAATGGCATGTTATAAAGTCAGAATTGTGTGTTATAAAGTCAGAATTGTGTGATATAAAGTCAGAATGCCGTGTTATAAAGTCAGAATTGTGTGTTATAAAGTCAGAATGCCGTGTTATAAAGTCAGAAATGCGTGTTATAAAGTCAGAATTGTGTGATATAAAGTCAGAATAGCGTGTTATAAAGTTAGAATTGCGTGTTATAAAGTCAGAATTGTGTGATATAAAGTCGCAACCGCGTGTTATAAAGTCAGAATGGCGTGTTATAAAGTCAGAATGGCGTGTTAAAAAGTCAGAATGGCATGTTATAAAGTCAGAATTGTGTGTTATAAAGTCAGAATTGTGTGTTATAAAGTCAGAATGGCATGTTATAAAGTCAGAATTGCGTGTTATAAAGTCAGAATGGCATGTTATAAAGTCAGAATTGTGTGTTATAAAGTCAGAATTGTGTGTTATAAAGTCAGAATTGTGTGTTATAAAGTCAGAATGGCATGTTATAAAGTCAGAATTGTGTGTTATAAAGTCAGAATGGCATGTTATAAAGTCAGAATTGTGTGTTATAAAGTCAGAATTGTGTGTTATAAAGTCAGAATGGCATGTTATAAAGTCAGAATTGCGTGTTATAAAGTCAGAATGGCATGTTATAAAGTCAGAATGGCGTGTTAAAAAGTCAGAATGGCATGTTATAAAGTCAAAATTGTGAGATATAAAGTCAGAGGTGTGCGATATAAAGTCAGAATTGTGTGTTATAAAGTCAGAATTGCGTGTTATAAAGTCAGAATTGCGTGTTATAAAGTCAGAATTGTGTGATATAAAGTCGCAACCGCGTGTTATAAAGTCAGAATGGCGTGTTATAAAGTCAGAATGGCGTGTTAAAAAGTCAGAATGGCATGTTATAAAGTCAGAATTGTGTGTTATAAAGTCAGAATGGCATGTTATAAAGTCAGAATGGCGTGTTATAAAGTCAGAATGGCATGTTATAAAGTCAGAATGGCGTGTTATAAAGTCAGAATGGCATGTTATAAAGTCAGAATGGCATGTTATAAAGTCAGAATTGTGTGTTATAAAGTCAGAATGGCATGTTATAAAGTCAGAATTGCGTGTTATAAAGTCAGAATGGCATGTTATAAAGTCAGAATGGCGTGTTATAAAGTCAGAATGGCATGTTATAAAGTCAGATTTGTGTGTTATAAAGTCAGAATTGTGTGTTATAAAGTCAGAATGGCATGTTATAAAGTCAGAATTGCGTGTTATAAAGTCAGAATGGCATGTTATAAAGTCAGAATTGTGTGCTATAAAGTCAGAATTGCGTGTTATAAAGTCAGAATGGCGTGTTATAAAGTCAGAATTGTGTGTTATAAAGTCAGAATTGTGTGTTATAAAGTCAGAATTGTGTGTTATAAAGTCAGAATTGTGTGTTATAAAGTCAGAATTGTGTGATATAAAGTCAGAATGCCGTGTTATAAAGTCAGAATGGCATGTTATAAAGTCAGAATGGCGTGTTATAAAGTCAGAATGGCATGTTATAAAGTCAGAATGGCGTGTTATAAAGTCAGAATGGCATGTTATAAAGTCAGAATTGTGTGTTATAAAGTCAGAATGGCATGTTATAAAGTCAGAATTGTGTGTTATAAAGTCAGAATGGCATGTTATAAAGTCAGAGTTGCGTGTTATAAAGTCAGAATGGCATGTTATATAGTCAGAATGGCGTGTTATAAAGTCAGAATGGCATGTTATAAAGTCAGATTTGTGTGTTATAAAGTCAGAATTGCGTGTTATAAAGTCAGAATGGCATGTTATAAAGTCAGAATGGCGTGTTATAAAGTCAGAATGGCATGTTATAAAGTCAGAATGGCGTGTTATAAAGTCAGAATGGCATGTTATAAAGTCAGAATTGTGTGTTATAAAGTCAGAATTGCGTGTTATAAAGTCAGAATGGCATGTTATAAAGTCAGAATGGCGTGTTATAAAGTCAGAATGGCATGTTATAAAGTCAGAATTGTGTGTTATAAAGTCAGAGGTGTGAGATATAAAGTCAGAATTGCGTGTTATAAAGTCAGAATGGCGTGTTAAAAAGTCAGAATTGCGTGTTATAAAGTCAGAATGGCGTGTTAAAAAGTCAGAATGGCATGTTATAAAGTCAGAATTGTGTGTTATAAAGTCAGAATTGTGTGTTATAAAGTCAGAATGGCATGTTATAAAGTCAGAATTGCGTGTTATAAAGTCAGAATGGCATGTTATAAAGTCAGAATGGCGTGTTATAAAGTCAGAATTGTGTGTTAAAAAGTCAGAATGGCATGTTATAAAGTCAGAATTGTGTGTTATAAAGTCAGAATGGCATGTTATAAAGTCAGAATTGCGTGTTATAAAGTCAGAATGGCATGTTATAAAGTCAGAATGGCGTGTTATAAAGTCAGAATGGCATGTTATAAAGTCAGAATTGTGTGTTATAAAGTCAGAATTGTGTGTTATAAAGTCAGAATTGCGTGTTATAAAGTCAGAATGGCGTGTTATAAAGTCAGAATGGCATGTTATAAAGTCAGAATGGCGTGTTATAAAGTCAGAATGGCATGTTATAAAGTCAGAATTGTGTGTTATAAAGTCAGAATGGCGTGTTATAAAGTCAGAATGGCATGTTATAAAGTCAGAATTGTGTGTTATAAAGTCAGAATTGTGTGTTATAAATTCAGAATGGCATGTTATAAAGTCAGAATTGTGTGTTATAAAGTCAGAATGGCATGTTATAAAGTCAGAATGGCATGTTATAAAGTCAGAATGGCGTGTTATAAAGTCAGAATGGCATGTTATAAAGTCAGAATTGTGTGTTATAAAGTCAGAATTGTGTGTTATAAAGTCAGAATGGCATGTTATAAAGTCAGAATTGCGTGTTATAAAGTCAGAATGGCATGTTATAAAGTCAGAATTGTGTGTTATAAAGTCAGAATTGTGTGTTATAAAGTCAGAATTGTGTGTTATAAAGTCAGAATGGCATGTTATAAAGTCAGAATTGTGTGTTATAAAGTCAGAATGGCATGTTATAAAGTCAGAATTGTGTGTTATAAAGTCAGAATTGTGTGTTATAAAGTCAGAATGGCATGTTATAAAGTCAGAATTGCGTGTTATAAAGTCAGAATGGCATGTTATAAAGTCAGAATGGCGTGTTAAAAAGTCAGAATGGCATGTTATAAAGTCAAAATTGTGAGATATAAAGTCAGAGGTGTGCGATATAAAGTCAGAATTGTGTGTTATAAAGTCAGAATTGCGTGTTATAAAGTCAGAATTGCGTGTTATAAAGTCAGAATTGTGTGATATAAAGTCGCAACCGCGTGTTATAAAGTCAGAATGGCGTGTTATAAAGTCAGAATGGCGTGTTAAAAAGTCAGAATGGCATGTTATAAAGTCAGAATTGTGTGTTATAAAGTCAGAATGGCATGTTATAAAGTCAGAATG
Source organism: Rhinogobio ventralis (assembly GCA_039654625.1). Classification (NCBI taxonomy): domain Eukaryota; kingdom Metazoa; phylum Chordata; class Actinopteri; order Cypriniformes; family Gobionidae; genus Rhinogobio; species Rhinogobio ventralis. Next base: position 23,099 of record JBBBJY010000045.1, on the reverse strand, counting down.
GCGTGTTATAAAGTCAGAATGGCATGTTATAAAGTCAGAATGGCGTGTTATAAAGTCAGAATGGCATGTTATAAAGTCAGAATGGCATGTTATAAAGTCAGAATTGTGTGTTATAAAGTCAGAATGGCATGTTATAAAGTCAGAATTGCGTGTTATAAAGTCAGAATGGCATGTTATAAAGTCAGAATGGCGTGTTATAAAGTCAGAATGGCATGTTATAAAGTCAGATTTGTGTGTTATAAAGTCAGAATTGTGTGTTATAAAGTCAGAATGGCATGTTATAAAGTCAGAATTGCGTGTTATAAAGTCAGAATGGCATGTTATAAAGTCAGAATTGTGTGCTATAAAGTCAGAATTGCGTGTTATAAAGTCAGAATGGCGTGTTATAAAGTCAGAATTGTGTGTTATAAAGTCAGAATTGTGTGTTATAAAGTCAGAATTGTGTGTTATAAAGTCAGAATTGTGTGTTATAAAGTCAGAATTGTGTGATATAAAGTCAGAATGCCGTGTTATAAAGTCAGAATGGCATGTTATAAAGTCAGAATGGCGTGTTATAAAGTCAGAATGGCATGTTATAAAGTCAGAATGGCGTGTTATAAAGTCAGAATGGCATGTTATAAAGTCAGAATTGTGTGTTATAAAGTCAGAATGGCATGTTATAAAGTCAGAATTGTGTGTTATAAAGTCAGAATGGCATGTTATAAAGTCAGAGTTGCGTGTTATAAAGTCAGAATGGCATGTTATATAGTCAGAATGGCGTGTTATAAAGTCAGAATGGCATGTTATAAAGTCAGATTTGTGTGTTATAAAGTCAGAATTGCGTGTTATAAAGTCAGAATGGCATGTTATAAAGTCAGAATGGCGTGTTATAAAGTCAGAATGGCATGTTATAAAGTCAGAATGGCGTGTTATAAAGTCAGAATGGCATGTTATAAAGTCAGAATTGTGTGTTATAAAGTCAGAATTGCGTGTTATAAAGTCAGAATGGCATGTTATAAAGTCAGAATGGCGTGTTATAAAGTCAGAATGGCATGTTATAAAGTCAGAATTGTGTGTTATAAAGTCAGAGGTGTGAGATATAAAGTCAGAATTGCGTGTTATAAAGTCAGAATGGCGTGTTAAAAAGTCAGAATTGCGTGTTATAAAGTCAGAATGGCGTGTTAAAAAGTCAGAATGGCATGTTATAAAGTCAGAATTGTGTGTTATAAAGTCAGAATTGTGTGTTATAAAGTCAGAATGGCATGTTATAAAGTCAGAATTGCGTGTTATAAAGTCAGAATGGCATGTTATAAAGTCAGAATGGCGTGTTATAAAGTCAGAATGGCGTGTTAAAAAGTCAGAATGGCATGTTATAAAGTCAGAATTGTGTGTTATAAAGTCAGAATTGTGTGTTATAAAGTCAGAATGGCATGTTATAAAGTCAGAATTGCGTGTTATAAAGTCAGAATGGCATGTTATAAAGTCAGAATGGCGTGTTAAAAAGTCAGAATGGCATGTTATAAAGTCAGAATTGTGAGATATAAAGTCAGAATTGTGTGTTATAAAGTCAGAATTGTGTGTTATAAAGTCAGAATTGCGTGTTATAAAGTCAGAATTGTGTGATATAAAGTCGCAACCGCGTGTTATAAAGTCAGAATGGCGTGTTATAAAGTCAGAATGGCATGTTATAAAGTCAGAATTGTGTGTTATAATGTCAGAATTGTGTGTTATAAAGTCAGAATGGCATGTTATAAAGTCAGAATTGCGTGTTATAAAGTCAGAATGGCATGTTATAAAGTCAGAATGGCGTGTTAAAAAGTCAGAATGGCATGTTATAAAGTCAGAATTGTGAGATATAAAGTCAGAATGGCATGTTATAAAGTCAGAATTGTGTGTTATAAAGTCAGAATGGCGTGTTATAAAGTCAGAATGGCGTGTTATAAAGTCAGAATGGCATGTTATAAAGTCAGAATTGTGTGTTATAAAGTCAGAATTGTGTGTTATAAAGTCAGAATGGCATGTTATAAAGTCAGAATTGCGTGTTATAAAGTCAGAATGGCATGTTATAAAGTCAGAATTGTGTGTTATAAAGTCAGAATTGTGTGTTATAAAGTCAGAATGGCATGTTATAAAGTCAGAATGGCGTGTTATAAAGTCAGAATGGCATGTTATAAAGTCAGAATTGTGTGTTATAAAGTCAGAATGGCATGTTATAAAGTCAGAATTGTGTGTTATAAAGTCAGAATGGCATGTTATAAAGTCAGAATTGCGTGTTATAAAGTCAGAATGGCATGTTATAAAGTCAGAATGGCGTGTTATAAAGTCAGAATGGCATGTTATAAAGTCAGATTTGTGTGTTATAAAGTCAGAATTGCGTGTTATAAAGTCAGAATGGCATGTTATAAAGTCAGAATTGCGTGTTATAAAGTCAGAATGGCATGTTATAAAGTCAGAATGGCGTGTTATAAAGTCAGAATGGCATGTTATAAAGTCAGAATGGCGTGTTATAAAGTCAGAATGGCATGTTATAAAGTCAGAATTGTGTGCTATAAAGTCAGAATTGCGTGTTATAAAGTCAGAATGGCGTGTTATAAAGTCAGAATTGTGTGTTATAAAGTCAGAATTGTGTGTTATAAAGTCAGAATTGTGTGTTATAAAGTCAGAATTGTGTGTTATAAAGTCAGAATTGTGTGATATAAAGTCAGAATGCCGTGTTATAAAGTCAGAATGGCATGTTATAAAGTCAGAATGGCGTGTTATAAAGTCAGAATGGCATGTTATAAAGTCAGAATGGCGTGTTATAAAGTCAGAATGGCATGTTATAAAGTCAGAATTGTGTGTTATAAAGTCAGAATGGCATGTTATAAAGTCAGAATTGTGTGTTATAAAGTCAGAATGGCATGTTATAAAGTCAGAGTTGCGTGTTATAAAGTCAGAATGGCATGTTATAAAGTCAGAATGGCGTGTTATAAAGTCAGAATGGCATGTTATAAAGTCAGATTTGTGTGTTATAAAGTCAGAATTGTGTGTTATAAAGTCAGAATGGCATGTTATAAAGTCAGAATTGCGTGTTATAAAGTCAGAATGGCATGTTATAAAGTCAGAATGGCGTGTTATAAAGTCAGAATGGCATGTTATAAAGTCAGAATGGCGTGTTATAAAGTCAGAATGGCATGTTATAAAGTCAGAATTGTGTGTTATAAAGTCAGAATTGCGTGTTATAAAGTCAGAATGGCATGTTATAAAGTCAGAATGGCGTGTTATAAAGTCAGAATGGCATGTTATAAAGTCAGAATTGTGTGTTATAAAGTCAGAGGTGTGAGATATAAAGTCAGAATTGCGTGTTATAAAGTCAGAATGGCGTGTTATAAAGTCAGAATTGTGTGTTATAAAGTCAGAATTGTGTGTTATAAAGTCAGAATTGTGTGTTATAAAGTCAGAATTGTGTGATATAAAGTCAGAATGCCGTGTTATAAAGTCAGAATGGCATGTTATAAATTCAGAATGGCGTGTTATAAAGTCAGAATGGCATGTTATAAAGTCAGAATGGCGTGTTATAAAGTCAGAATGGCATGTTATAAAGTCAGAATTGTGTGTTATAAAGTCAGAATGGCATGTTATAAAGTCAGAATTGTGTGTTATAAAGTCAGAATGGCATGTTATAAAGTCAGAGTTGCGTGTTATAAAGTCAGAATGGCATGTTATAAAGTCAGAATGGCGTGTTATAAAGTCAGAATGGCATGTTATAAAGTCAGATTTGTGTGTTATAAAGTCAGAATTGTGTGTTATAAAGTCAGAATGGCATGTTATAAAGTCAGAATTGCGTGTTATAAAGTCAGAATGGCATGTTATAAAGTCAGAATGGCGTGTTATAAAGTCAGAATGGCATGTTATAAAGTCAGAATGGCGTGTTATAAAGTCAGAATGGCATGTTATAAAGTCAGAATTGTGTGTTATAAAGTCAGAGGTGTGAGATATAAAGTCAGAATTGCGTGTTATAAAGTCAGAATGGCGTGTTAAAAAGTCAGAATTGCGTGTTATAAAGTCAGAATGGCGTGTTAAAAAGTCAGAATGGCATGTTATAAAGTCAGAATTGTGTGTTATAAAGTCAGAATTGTGTGTTATAAAGTCAGAATGGCATGTTATAAAGTCAGAATTGCGTGTTATAAAGTCAGAATGGCATGTTATAAAGTCAGAATGGCGTGTTATAAAGTCAGAATGGCGTGTTAAAAAGTCAGAATGGCATGTTATAAAGTCAGAATTGTGTGTTATAATGTCAGAATTGTGTGTTATAAAGTCAGAATGGCATGTTATAAAGTCAGAATTGCGTGTTATAAAGTCAGAATGGCATGTTATAAAGTCAGAATGGCGTGTTAAAAAGTCAGAATGGCATGTTATAAAGTCAGAATTGTGAGATATAAAGTCAGAATGGCATGTTATAAAGTCAGAATTGTGTGTTATAAAGTCAGAATTGTGTGTTATAAAGTCAGAATTGCGTGTTATAAAGTCAGAATTGTGTGATATAAAGTCGCAACCGCGTGTTATAAAGTCAGAATGGCGTGTTATAAAGTCAGAGGTGTGAGATATAAAGTCAGAATTGTGTGATATAAAGTCAGAATGCCGTGTTATAAAGTCAGAATTGTGTGTTATAAAGTCAGAATTGTGTGATATAAAGTCAGAATGCCGTGTTATAAAGTCAGAATTGTCTGTTATAAAGTCAGAATGCCGTGTTATAAAGTCAGAATTGCGTGTTATAAAGTCAGAATTGTGTGATATAAAGTCAGAATAGCGTGTTATAAAGTCAGAATTGCATGTGATAAAGTCAGAATTGTGAGATATAAAGTCAGAATGGCGTGTTATAAAGTCAGAATTGTGTGATATAAAGTCGCAACCGCGTGTTATAAAGTCAGAATGGCGTGTTAAAAAGTCAGAATGGCATGTTATAAAGTCAGAATTGTGAGATATAAAGTCAGAGGTGTGAGATATAAAGTCAGAATTGTGTGTTATAAATTCAGAATTGCGTGTTATAAAGTCAGAATTGTGTGATAAAAAGTCGCAACCGCATGTTATAAAGTCAGAATGGCGTGTTATAAAGTCAGAATGGCGTGTTAAAAAGTCAGAATGGCATGTTATAAAGTCAGAATTGTGTGTTATAAAGTCAGAATGGCATGTTATAAAGTCAGAATTGTGTGTTATAAAGTCAGAATGGCATGTTATAAAGTCAGAATTGCGTGTTATAAAGTCAGAATTGTGTGTTATAAAGTCAGAATTGTGTGTTATAAAGTCAGAATTGTGTGTTATAAAGTCAGAATTGTGTGTTATAAAGTCAGAATGCCGTGTTATAAAGTCAGAATTGCGTGTTATAAAGTCAGAATTGTGTGATATAAAGTCAGAATAGCGTGTTATAAAGTCAGAATTGCGTGTTATAAAGTCAGAATTGTGTGATATAAAGTCGCAACCGCGTGTTATAAAGTCAGAATGGCGTGTTATAAAGTCAGAATGGCGTGTTAAAAAGTCAGAATGGCATGTTATAAAGTTAGAATTGTGTGTTATAAAGTCAGAATGGCATGTTATAAAGTCAGAATGGCGTGTTATAAAGTCAGAATGGCATGTTATAAAGTCAGAATGGCGTGTTATAAAGTCAGAATGGCATGTTATAAAGTCAGAATTGTGTGTTATAAAGTCAGAAATGTGTGTTATAAAGTCAGAATGGCATGTTATAAAGTCAGAATTGTGTGTTATAAAGTCAGAATTGTGTGATATAAAGTCAGAATGCCGTGTTATAAAGTCAGAATTGTGTGTTATAAAGTCAGAATGCCGTGTTATAAAGTCAGAAATGCGTGTTATAAAGTCAGAATTGTGTGATATAAAGTCAGAATAGCGTGTTATAAAGTTAGAATTGCGTGTTATAAAGTCAGAATTGTGTGATATAAAGTCGCAACCGCGTGTTATAAAGTCAGAATGGCGTGTTATAAAGTCAGAATGGCGTGTTAAAAAGTCAGAATGGCATGTTATAAAGTCAGAATTGTGTGTTATAAAGTCAGAATGGCATGTTATAAAGTCAGAATGGCGTGTTATAAAGTCAGAATGGCATGTTATAAAGTCAGAATGGCGTGTTATAAAGTCAGAATGGCGTGTTATAAAGTCAGAATGGCATGTTATAAAGTCAGAATGGCATGTTATAAAGTCAGAATGGCGTGTTATAAAGTCAGAATGGCATGTTATAAAGTCAGATTTGTGTGTTATAAAGTCAGAATTGTGTGTTATAAAGTCAGAATGGCATGTTATAAAGTCAGAATTGCGTGTTATAAAGTCAGAATGGCATGTTATAAAGTCAGAATGGCGTGTTATAAAGTCAGAATGGCATGTTATAAAGTCAGAATGGCGTGTTATAAAGTCAGAATGGCATGTTATAAAGTCAGAATTGTGTGTTATAAAGTCAGAATTGCGTGTTATAAAGTCAGAATGGCATGTTATAAAGTCAGAATGGCGTGTTATAAAGTCAGAATGGCATGTTATAAAGTCAGAATTGTGTGTTATAAAGTCAGAGGTGTGAGATATAAAGTCAGAATTGCGTGTTATAAAGTCAGAATGGCGTGTTATAAAGTCAGAATTGTGTGTTATAAAGTCAGAATTGTGTGTTATAAAGTCAGAATTGTGTGTTATAAAGTCAGAATTGTGTGATATAAAGTCAGAATGCCGTGTTATAAAGTCAGAATGGCATGTTATAAATTCAGAATGGCGTGTTATAAAGTCAGAATGGCATGTTATAAAGTCAGAATGGCGTGTTATAAAGTCAGAATGGCATGTTATAAAGTCAGAATTGTGTGTTATAAAGTCAGAATGGCATGTTATAAAGTCAGAATTGTGTGTTATAAAGTCAGAATGGCATGTTATAAAGTCAGAGTTGCGTGTTATAAAGTCAGAATGGCATGTTATAAAGTCAGAATGGCGTGTTATAAAGTCAGAATGGCATGTTATAAAGTCAGATTTGTGTGTTATAAAGTCAGAATTGTGTGTTATAAAGTCAGAATGGCATGTTATAAAGTCAGAATTGCGTGTTATAAAGTCAGAATGGCATGTTATAAAGTCAGAATGGCGTGTTATAAAGTCAGAATGGCATGTTATAAAGTCAGAATGGCGTGTTATAAAGTCAGAATGGCATGTTATAAAGTCAGAATTGTGTGTTATAAAGTCAGAGGTGTGAGATATAAAGTCAGAATTGCGTGTTATAAAGTCAGAATGGCGTGTTAAAAAGTCAGAATTGCGTGTTATAAAGTCAGAATGGCGTGTTAAAAAGTCAGAATGGCATGTTATAAAGTCAGAATTGTGTGTTATAAAGTCAGAATTGTGTGTTATAAAGTCAGAATGGCATGTTATAAAGTCAGAATTGCGTGTTATAAAGTCAGAATGGCATGTTATAAAGTCAGAATGGCGTGTTATAAAGTCAGAATGGCGTGTTAAAAAGTCAGAATGGCATGTTATAAAGTCAGAATTGTGTGTTATAATGTCAGAATTGTGTGTTATAAAGTCAGAATGGCATGTTATAAAGTCAGAATTGCGTGTTATAAAGTCAGAATGGCATGTTATAAAGTCAGAATGGCGTGTTAAAAAGTCAGAATGGCATGTTATAAAGTCAGAATTGTGAGATATAAAGTCAGAATGGCATGTTATAAAGTCAGAATTGTGTGTTATAAAGTCAGAATTGTGTGTTATAAAGTCAGAATTGCGTGTTATAAAGTCAGAATTGTGTGATATAAAGTCGCAACCGCGTGTTATAAAGTCAGAATGGCGTGTTATAAAGTCAGAGGTGTGAGATATAAAGTCAGAATTGTGTGATATAAAGTCAGAATGCCGTGTTATAAAGTCAGAATTGTGTGTTATAAAGTCAGAATTGTGTGATATAAAGTCAGAATGCCGTGTTATAAAGTCAGAATTGTCTGTTATAAAGTCAGAATGCCGTGTTATAAAGTCAGAATTGCGTGTTATAAAGTCAGAATTGTGTGATATAAAGTCAGAATAGCGTGTTATAAAGTCAGAATTGCATGTGATAAAGTCAGAATTGTGAGATATAAAGTCAGAATGGCGTGTTATAAAGTCAGAATTGTGTGATATAAAGTCGCAACCGCGTGTTATAAAGTCAGAATGGCGTGTTAAAAAGTCAGAATGGCATGTTATAAAGTCAGAATTGTGAGATATAAAGTCAGAGGTGTGAGATATAAAGTCAGAATTGTGTGTTATAAATTCAGAATTGCGTGTTATAAAGTCAGAATTGTGTGATATAAAGTCGCAACCGCATGTTATAAAGTCAGAATGGCGTGTTATAAAGTCAGAATGGCGTGTTAAAAAGTCAGAATGGCATGTTATAAAGTCAGAATTGTGTGTTATAAAGTCAGAATGGCATGTTATAAAGTCAGAATTGTGTGTTATAAAGTCAGAATGGCATGTTATAAAGTCAGAATTGCGTGTTATAAAGTCAGAATTGTGTGTTATAAAGTCAGAATTGTGTGTTATAAAGTCAGAATTGTGTGTTATAAAGTCAGAATTGTGTGATATAAAGTCAGAATGCCGTGTTATAAAGTCAGAATTGTGTGTTATAAAGTCAGAATGCCGTGTTATAAAGTCAGAATTGCGTGTTATAAAGTCAGAATTGTGTGATATAAAGTCAGAATAGCGTGTTATAAAGTCAGAATTGCGTGTTATAAAGTCAGAATTGTGTGATATAAAGTCGCAACCGCGTGTTATAAAGTCAGAATGGCGTGTTATAAAGTCAGAATGGCGTGTTAAAAAGTCAGAATGGCATGTTATAAAGTTAGAATTGTGTGTTATAAAGTCAGAATGGCATGTTATAAAGTCAGAATGGCGTGTTATAAAGTCAGAATGGCATGTTATAAAGTCAGAATGGCGTGTTATAAAGTCAGAATGGCATGTTATAAAGTCAGAATTGTGTGTTATAAAGTCAGAAATGTGTGTTATAAAGTCAGAATGGCATGTTATAAAGTCAGAATTGTGTGTTATAAAGTCAGAATTGTGTGATATAAAGTCAGAATGCCGTGTTATAAAGTCAGAATTGTGTGTTATAAAGTCAGAATGCCGTGTTATAAAGTCAGAAATGCGTGTTATAAAGTCAGAATTGTGTGATATAAAGTCAGAATAGCGTGTTATAAAGTTAGAATTGCGTGTTATAAAGTCAGAATTGTGTGATATAAAGTCGCAACCGCGTGTTATAAAGTCAGAATGGCGTGTTATAAAGTCAGAATGGCGTGTTAAAAAGTCAGAATGGCATGTTATAAAGTCAGAATTGTGTGTTATAAAGTCAGAATGGCATGTTATAAAGTCAGAATGGCGTGTTATAAAGTCAGAATGGCATGTTATAAAGTCAGAATGGCGTGTTATAAAGTCAGAATGGCATGTTATAAAGTCAGAATTGTGTGTTATAAAGTCAGAATTGTGTGTTATAAAGTCAGAATGGCATGTTATAAAGTCAGAATTGCGTGTTATAAAGTCAGAATGGCATGTTATAAAGTCAGAATTGTGTGTTATAAAGTCAGAATTGTGTGTTATAAAGTCAGAATTGTGTGTTATAAAGTCAGAATTGTGTGTTATAAAGTCAGAATTGTGTGATATAAAGTCAGAATGCCGTGTTATAAAGTCAGAATTGTGTGTTATAAAGTCAGAATGCTGTGTTATAAAGTCAGAATTGCGTGTTATAAATTCAGAATTGTGTGATATAAAGTCAGAATAGCGTGTTATAAAGTCAGAATTGTGTGATATAAAGTCGCAACCGCGTGTTATAAAGTCAGAATGGCGTGTTAAAAAGTCAGAATGGCATGTTATAAAGTCAGAATTGTGAGATATAAAGTCAGAGGTGTGAGATATAAAGTCAGAATTGTGTGTTATAAAGTCAGAATTGCGTGTTATAAAGTCAGAATTGTGTGATATAAAGTCGCAACCGCATGTTATAAAGTCAAAATGGCGTGTTATAAAGTCAGAATGGCGTGATAAAAAGTCAGAATGGCATGTTATAAAGTCAGAATGGCATGTTATAAAGTCAGAATGGCATGTTATAAAGTTAGAATTGCGTGTTATAAAGTCAGAATGGCATGTTATAAAGTCAGAATGGCGTGTTATAAAGTCAGAATGGCATGTTATAAAGTCAGAATTGTGTGTTATAAAGTCAGAATGGCATGTTATAAAGTCAGAATTGCGTGTTATAAAGTCAGAATGGCATGTTATAAAGTCAGAATGGCGTGTTAAAAAGTCAGAATGGCATGTTATAAAGTCAGAATTGTGTGTTATAAAGTCAGAATGGCATGTTATAAAGTCAGAATGGCGTGTTAAAAAGTCAGAATGGCATGTTATAAAGTCAGAATTGTGAGATATAAAGTCAGAGGTGTGAGATATAAAGTCAGAATTGTGTGTTATAAAGTCAGAATTGCGTGTTATAAAGTCAGAATTGCGTGTTATAAAGTCAGAATTGTGTGAAATAAAGTCGCAACCGCGTGTTATAAAGTCAGAATGGCGTGTTATAAAGTCAGAATGGCGTGTTAAAAAGTCAGAATGGCATGTTATAAAGTCAGAATTGTGTGTTATAAAGTCAGAATGGCATGTTATAAAGTCAGAATTGTGTGTTATAAAGTCAGAATGGCATGTTATAAAGTCAGAATTGCGTGTTATAAAGTCAGAATGGCATGTTATAAAGTCAGAATGGCGTGTTATAAAGTCAGAATGGCATGTTATAAAGTCAGATTTGTGTGTTATAAAGTCAGAATTGTGTGTTATAAAGTCAGAATGGCATGTTATAAAGTCAGAATTGCGTGTTATAAAGTCAGAATGGCATGTTATAAAGTCAGAATGGCGTGTTATAAAGTCAGAATGGCATGTTATAAAGTCAGAATTGTGTGTTATAAAGTCAGAATTGTGTGTTATAAAGTCAGAATTGCGTGTTATAAAGTCAGAATGGCATGTTATAAAGTCAGAATGGCGTGTTATAAAGTCAGAATGGCATGTTATAAAGTCAGAATTGTGTGTTATAAAGTCAGAATTGTGTGTTATAAAGTCAGAATGGCATGTTATAAAGTCAGAATTGTGTGTTATAAAGTCAGAATGGCATGTTATAAAGTCAGAATGGCATGTTATAAAGTCAGAATGGCGTGTTATAAAGTCAGAATGGCATGTTATAAAGTCAGAATTGTGTGTTATAAAGTCAGAATTGTGTGTTATAAAGTCAGAATGGCATGTTATAAAGTCAGAATTGCGTGTTATAAAGTCAGAATGGCATGTTATAAAGTCAGAATTGTGTGTTATAAAGTCAGAATTGTGTGTTATAAAGTCAGAATTGTGTGTTATAAAGTCAGAATGGCATGTTATAAAGTCAGAATTGTGTGTTATAAAGTCAGAATGGCATGTTATAAAGTCAGAATTGTGTGTTATAAAGTCAGAATTGTGTGTTATAAAGTCAGAATGGCATGTTATAAAGTCAGAATGGCGTGTTAAAAAGTCAGAATGGCATGTTATAAAGTCAAAATTGTGAGATATAAAGTCAGAGGTGTGCGATATAAAGTCAGAATTGTGTGTTATAAAGTCAGAATTGCGTGTTATAAAGTCAGAATTGCGTGTTATAAAGTCAGAATTGTGTGATATAAAGTCGCAACCGCGTGTTATAAAGTCAGAATGGCGTGTTATAAAGTCAGAATGGCGTGTTAAAAAGTCAGAATGGCATGTTATAAAGTCAGAATTGTGTGTTATAAAGTCAGAATGGCATGTTATAAAGTCAGAATGGCGTGTTATAAAGTCAGAATGGCATGTTATAAAGTCAGAATGGCGTGTTATAAAGTCAGAATGGCATGTTATAAAGTCAGAATTGTGTGTTATAAAGTCAGAATGGCATGTTATAAAGTCAGAATTGTGTGTTATAAAGTCAGAATGGCATGTTATAAAGTCAGAATTGCGTGTTATAAAGTCAGAATGGCATGTTATAAAGTCAGAATGGCGTGTTATAAAGTCAGAATGGCATGTTATAAAGTCAGATTTGTGTGTTATAAAGTCAGAATTGTGTGTTATAAAGTCAGAATTGTGTGTTATAAAGTCAGAATGGCATGTTATAAAGTCAGAATTGCGTGTTATAAAGTCAGAATGGCATGTTATAAAGTCAGAATGGCGTGTTATAAAGTCAGAATGGCATGTTATAAAGTCAGAATGGCGTGTTATAAAGTCAGAATGGCATGTTATAAAGTCAGAATTGTGTGCTATAAAGTCAGAATTGCGTGTTATAAAGTCAGAATGGCGTGGTATAAAGTCAGAATTGTGTGTTATAAAGTCAGAATTGTGTGTTATAAAGTCAGAATTGTGTGTTATAAAGTCAGAATTGTGTGTTATAAAGTCAGAATTGCGTGTTATAAAGTCAGAATGGCGTGTTATAAAGTCAGAATGGCATGTTATAAAGTCAGAATGGCGTGTTATAAAGTCAGAATGGCATGTTATAAAGTCAGAATGGCGTGTTAAAAAGTCAGAATTGTGTGTTATAAAGTCAGGATTGTGTGTTATAAAGTCAGAATTGTGTGTTATAAAGTCAGAATTGTGTGATATAAAGTCAGAATGGCGTGTTATAAAGTCAGAATTGTGTGTTATAAAGTCAGAATGCCGTGTTATAAAGTCAGAATTGCGTGTTATAAAGTCAGAATGCCGTGTTATAAAGTCAGAATTGTGTGTTATAAAGTCAGAATTGTGTGATATAAAGTCAGAATGCCGTGTTATAAAGTCAGAATTGTGTGTTATAAAGTCAGAATGCCGTGTTATAAAGTCAGAATTGCGTGTTATAAAGTCAGAATTGTGTGATATAAAGTCAGAATAGCGTGTTATAAAGTCAGAATTGCATGTGATAAAGTCAGAATTGTGAGATATAAAGTCAGAATGGCGTGTTATAAAGTCAGAATTGTGATATAAAGTCGCAACCGCGTGTTATAAAGTCAGAATGGCGTGTTAAAAAGTCAGAATGGCATGTTATAAAGTCAGAATTGTGAGATATAAAGTCAGAGGTGTGAGATATAAAGTCAGAATTGTGTGTTATAAAGTCAGAATTGCGTGTTATGAAGTCAGAATTGTGTGATATAAAGTCGCAACCGCATGTTATAAAGTCAGAATGGCGTGTTATAAAGTCAGAATGGCGTGTTAAAAAGTCAGAATGGCATGTTATAAAGTCAGAATTGTGTGTTATAAAGTCAGAATGGCATGTTATAAAGTCAGAATTGTGTGTTATAAAGTCAGAATGGCATGTTATAAAGTTAGAATTGCGTGTTATAAAGTCAGAATGGCATGTTATAAAGTCAGAATGGCGTGTTATAAAGTCAGAATGGCATGTTATAAAGTCAGAATTGTGTGTTATAAAGTCAGAATGGCATGTTATAAAGTCAGAATTGCGTGTTATAAAGTCAGAATGGCATGTTATAAAGTCAGAATGGCGTGTTAAAAAGTCAGAATGGCATGTTATAAAGTCAGAATTGTGTGTTATAAAGTCAGAATGGCATGTTATAAAGTCAGAATTGCGTGTTATAAAGTCAGAATGGCATGTTATAAAGTCAGAATGGCGTGTTAAAAAGTCAGAATGGCATGTTATAAAGTCAGAATTGTGAGATATAAAGTCAGAGGTGTGAGATATAAAGTCAGAATTGTGTGTTATAAAGTCAGAATTGCGTGTTATAAAGTCAGAATTGCGTGTTATAAAGTCAGAATTGTGTGTTATAAAGTCAGAATTGTGTGATATAAAGTCAGAATGGCGTGTTATAAAGTCAGAATTGTGTGTTATAAAGTCAGAATGCCGTGTTATAAAGTCAGAATTGCGTGTTATAAAGTCAGAATGGCGTGTTATAAAGTCAGAATGGCATGTTATAAAGTCAGAATGGCGTGTTATAAAGTCAGAATGGCATGTTATAAAGTCAGAATGGCGTGTTATAAAGTCAGAATTGTGTGTTATAAAGTCAGAATTGTGTGTTATAAAGTCAGAATTGTGTGTTATAAAGTCAGAATTGTGTGATATAAAGTCAGAATGGCGTGTTATAAAGTCAGAATTGTGTGTTATAAAGTCAGAATTGCGTGTTATAAAGTCAGAATTGCGTGTTATAAAGTCAGAATTGTGTGATATAAAGTCAGAATAGCGTGTTATAAAGTCAGAATTGCATGTGATAAAGTCAGAATTGTGAGATATAAAGTCAGAATGGCGTGTTATAAAGTCAGAATTGTGATATAAAGTCGCAACCGCGTGTTATAAAGTCAGAATGGCGTGTTAAAAAGTCAGAATGGCATGTTATAAAGTCAGAATTGTGAGATATAAAGTCAGAGGTGTGAGATATAAAGTCAGAATTGTGTGTTATAAAGTCAGAATTGCGTGTTATGAAGTCAGAATTGTGTGATATGAAGTCGCAACCGCATGTTATAAAGTCAGAATGGCGTGTTATAAAGTCAGAATGGCGTGTTAAAAAGTCAGAATGGCATGTTATAAAGTCAGAATTGTGTGTTATAAAGTCAGAATGGCATGTTATAAAGTCAGAATTGTGTGTTATAAAGTCAGAATGGCATGTTATAAAGTTAGAATTGCGTGTTATAAAGTCAGAATGGCATGTTATAAAGTCAGAATGGCGTGTTATAAAGTCAGAATGGCATGTTATAAAGTCAGAATTGTGTGTTATAAAGTCAGAATGGCATGTTATAAAGTCAGAATGGCGTGTTAAAAAGTCAGAATGGCATGTTATAAAGTCAGAATTGTGTGTTAAAAAGTCAGAATGGCATGTTATAAAGTCAGAATTGTGAGATATAAAGTCAGAGGTGTGAGATATAAAGTCAGAATTGTGTGTTATAAAGTCAGAATTGCGTGTTATAAAGTCAGAATTGCGTGTTATAAAGTCAGAATTGTGTGATATAAAGTCGCAACCGTGTGTTATAAAGTCAGAATGGCGTGTTATAAAGTCAGAATGGCGTGTTAAAAAGTCAGAATGGCATGTTATAAAGTCAGAATTGTGTGTTATAAAGTCAGAATGGCATGTTATAAAGTCAGAATTGTGTGTTATAAAGTCAGAATGGCATGTTATAAAGTCAGAATTGCGTGTTATAAAGTCAGAATGGCATGTTATAAAGTCAGAATGGCGTGTTATAAAGTCAGAATGGCATGTTATAAAGTCAGAATTGTGTGTTATAAAGTCAGAATTGTGTGTTATAAAGTCAGAATGGCATGTTATAAAGTCAGAATTGCGTGTTATAAAGTCAGAATGGCATGTTATAAAGTCAGAATGGCGTGTTATAAAGTCAAAATGGCATGTTATAAAGTCAGAATTGTGTGTTATAAAGTCAGAATTGTGTGTTATAAAGTCAGAATGGCATGTTATAAAGTCAGAATTGCGTGTTATAAAGTCAGAATGGCATGTTATAAAGTCAGAATTGTGTGTTATAAAGTCAGAATTGTGTGTTATAAAGTCAGAATTGTGTGTTATAAAGTCAGAATGGCATGTTATAAAGTCAGAATTGTGTGTTATAAAGTCAGAATGGCATGTTATAAAGTCAGAATTGTGTGTTATAAAGTCAGAATTGTGTGTTATAAAGTCAGAATGGCGTGTTAAAAAGTCAGAATGGCATGTTATAAAGTCAGAATTGTGTGTTATAAAGTCAGAATGGCATGTTATAAAGTCAGAATTGCGTGTTATAAAGTCAGAATGGCATGTTATAAAGTCAGAATGGCGTGTTAAAAAGTCAGAATGGCATGTTATAAAGTCAGAATTGTGAGATATAAAGTCAGAGGTGTGAGATATAAAGTCAGAATTGTGTGTTATAAAGTCAGAATTGCGTGTTATAAAGTCAGAATTGCGTGTTATAAAGTCACAACCGCGTGTTATAAAGTCAGAATAGCGTGTTATAAAGTCAGAATGGCGTGTTAAAAAGTCAGAATGGCATGTTATAAAGTCAGAATTGTGTGTTATAAAGTCAGAATGGCATGTTATAAAGTCAGAATGGCGTGTTATAAAGTCAGAATGGCATGTTATAAAGTCAGAATGGCGTGTTATAAAGTCAGAATGGCATGTTATAAAGTCAGAATTGTGTGTTATAAAGTCAGAATGGCGTGTTAAAAAGTCAGAATGGCATGTTATAAAGTCAGAATTGTGTGTTATAAAGTCAGAATGGCATGTTATAAAGTCAGAATTGTGTGTTATAAAGTCAGAATGGCGTGTTATAAAGTCAGAATGGCATGTTATAAAGTTAGAATTGTGTGTTATAAAGTCAGAATGGCGTGTTATAAAGTCAGAATTGTGTGTTATAAAGTCAGAATTGTGTGTTATAAAGTCAGAATTGTGTGTTATAAAGTCAGAATTGTGTGATATAAAGTCAGAATGGCGTGTTATAAAGTCAGAATTGTGTGTTATAAAGTCAGAATGCCGTGTTATAAAGTCAGAATAGCGTGTTATAAAGTCAGAATTGCATGTGATAAAGTCAGAATTGTGAGATATAAAGTCAGAATGGCGTGTTATAAAGTCAGAATTGTGATATAAAGTCGCAACCGCGTGTTATAAAGTCAGAATGGCGTGTTAAAAAGTCAGAATGGCATGTTATAAAGTCAGAATTGTGAGATATAAAGTCAGAGGTGTGAGATATAAAGTCAGAATTGTGTGTTATAAAGTCAGAATTGCGTGTTATGAAGTCAGAATTGTGTGATATGAAGTCGCAACCGCATGTTATAAAGTCAGAATGGCGTGTTATAAAGTCAGAATGGCGTGTTAAAAAGTCAGAATGGCATGTTATAAAGTCAGAATTGTGTGTTATAAAGTCAGAATGGCATGTTATAAAGTCAGAATTGTGTGTTATAAAGTCAGAATGGCATGTTATAAAGTTAGAATTGCGTGTTATAAAGTCAGAATGGCATGTTATAAAGTCAGAATTGTGTGTTATAAAGTCAGAATGGCATGTTATAAAGTCAGAATGGCGTGTTAAAAAGTCAGAATGGCATGTTATAAAGTCAGAATTGTGTTAAAAAGTCAGAATGGCATGTTATAAAGTCAGAATTGTGAGATATAAAGTCAGAGGTGTGAGATATAAAGTCAGAATTGTGTGTTATAAAGTCAGAATTGCGTGTTATAAAGTCAGAATTGCGTGTTATAAAGTCAGAATTGTGTGATATAAAGTCGCAACCGTGGTGTTATAAAGTCAGAATGGCGTGTTATAAAGTCAGAATGGCGTGTTAAAAAGTCAGAATGGCATGTTATAAAGTCAGAATTGTGTGTTATAAAGTCAGAATGGCATGTTATAAAGTCAGAATTGTGTGTTATAAAGTCAGAATGGCATGTTATAAAGTCAGAATTGCGTGTTATAAAGTCAGAATGGCATGTTATAAAGTCAGAATGGCGTGTTATAAAGTCAGAATGGCATGTTATAAAGTCAGAATTGTGTGTTATAAAGTCAGAATTGTGTGTTATAAAGTCAGAATGGCATGTTATAAAGTCAGAATTGCGTGTTATAAAGTCAGAATGGCATGTTATAAAGTCAGAATGGCGTGTTATAAAGTCAAAATGGCATGTTATAAAGTCAGAATTGTGTGTTATAAAGTCAGAATTGTGTGTTATAAAGTCAGAATGGCATGTTATAAAGTCAGAATTGCGTGTTATAAAGTCAGAATGGCATGTTATAAAGTCAGAATTGTGTGTTATAAAGTCAGAATTGTGTGTTATAAAGTCAGAATTGTGTGTTATAAAGTCAGAATGGCATGTTATAAAGTCAGAATTGTGTGTTATAAAGTCAGAATGGCATGTTATAAAGTCAGAATTGTGTGTTATAAAGTCAGAATTGTGTGTTATAAAGTCAGAATGGCGTGTTAAAAAGTCAGAATGGCATGTTATAAAGTCAGAATTGTGTGTTATAAAGTCAGAATGGCATGTTATAAAGTCAGAATTGCGTGTTATAAAGTCAGAATGGCATGTTATAAAGTCAGAATGGCGTGTTAAAAAGTCAGAATGGCATGTTATAAAGTCAGAATTGTGAGATATAAAGTCAGAGGTGTGAGATATAAAGTCAGAATTGTGTGTTATAAAGTCAGAATTGCGTGTTATAAAGTCAGAATTGTGTGATATAAAGTCGCAACCGCGTGTTATAAAGTCAGAAAGGCGTGTTATAAAGTCAGAATGGCGTGTTAAAAAGTCAGAATGGCATGTTATAAAGTCAGAATTGTGTGTTATAAAGTCAGAATGGCATGTTATAAAGTCAGAATTGTGTGTTATAAAGTCAGAATGGCATGTTATAAAGTCAGAATTGCGTGTTATAAAGTCAGAATGGCGTGTTATAAAGTCAGAATGGCGTGTTATAAAGTCAGAATGGCATGTTATAAAGTCAGAATTGTGTGTTATAAAGTCAGAATGGCATGTTATAAAGTCAGAATTGCGTGTTATAAAGTCAGAATGGCATGTTATAAAGTCAGAATGGCGTGTTATAAAGTCAGAATGGCATGTTATAAAGTCAGAATTGTGTGTTATAAAGTCAGAATGGCATGTTATAAAGTCAGAATTGCGTGTTATAAAGTCAGAATGGCATGTTATAAAGTCAGAATTGTGTGTTATAAAGTCAGAATTGTGTGTTATAAAGTCAGAATGGCATGTTATAAAGTCAGAATGGCGTGTTATAAAGTCAGAATGGCATGTTATAAAGTCAGAATGGCGTGTTATAAAGTCAGAATGGCATGTTATAAGTCAGAATTGTGTGTTATAAAGTCAGAATTGTGTGTTATAAAGTCAGAATGGCATGTTATAAAGTCAGAATTGCGTGTTACAAAGTCAGAATGGCATGTTATAAAGTCAGAATGGCTTGTTATAAAGTCAGAATTGTGTGTTATAAAGTCAGAATTGTGTGTTATAAAGTCAGAATTGTGTGTTATAAAGTCAGAATTGTGTGATATAAAGTCAGAATGGCGTGTTATAAAGTCAGAATTGTGTGTTATAAAGTCAGAATGCCGTGTTATAAAGTCAGAATTGCGTGTTATAAAGTCAGAATGCCGTGTTATAAAGTCAGAATTGTGTGTTATAAAGTCAGAATTGTGTGATATAAAGTCAGAATGCCGTGTTATAAAGTCAGAATTGTGTGTTATAAAGTCAGAATGCCGTTATAAAGTCAGAATTGCGTGTTATAAAGTCAGAATTGTGTGATATAAAGTCAGAATAGCGTGTTATAAAGTCAGAATTGCATGTGATAAAGTCAGAATTGTGAGATATAAAGTCAGAATGGCGTGTTATAAAGTCAGAATTGTGATATAAAGTCGCAACCGCGTGTTATAAAGTCAGAATGGCGTGTTAAAAAGTCAGAATGGCATGTTATAAAGTCAGAATTGTGAGATATAAAGTCAGAGGTGTGAGATATAAAGTCAGAATTGTGTGTTATAAAGTCAGAATTGCGTGTTATAAAGTCAGAATTGTGTGATATAAAGTCGCAACCGCATGTTATAAAGTCAGAATGGCGTGTTATAAAGTCAGAATGGCGTGTTAAAAAGTCAGAATGGCATGTTATAAAGTCAGAATTGTGTGTTATAAAGTCAGAATGGCATGTTATAAAGTCAGAATTGTGTGTTATAAAGTCAGAATGGCATGTTATAAAGTTAGAATTGCGTGTTATAAAGTCAGAATGGCATGTTATAAAGTCAGAATGGCGTGTTATAAAGTCAGAATGGCGTGTTATAAAGTCAGAATGGCATGTTATAAAGTCAGAATTGTTGTTATAAAGTCAGAATGGCATGTTATAAAGTCAGAATTGCGTGTTATAAAGTCAGAATGGCATGTTATAAAGTCAGAATGGCGTGTTAAAAAGTCAGAATGGCATGTTATAAAGTCAGAATTGTGTGTTATAAAGTCAGAATGGCATGTTATAAAGTCAGAATTGCGTGTTATAAAGTCAGAATGGCATGTTATAAAGTCAGAATGGCGTGTTAAAAAGTCAGAATGGCATGTTATAAAGTCAGAATTGCGTGTTATAAAGTCAGAATTGTGTGATATAAAGTCGCAACCGCGTGTTATAAAGTCAGAATGGCGTGTTATAAAGTCAGAATGGCGTGTTAAAAAGTCAGAATGGCATGTTATAAAGTCAGAATTGTGTGTTATAAAGTCAGAATGGCATGTTATAAAGTCAGAATTGTGTGTTATAAAGTCAGAATGGCATGTTATAAAGTCAGAATTGCGTGTTATAAAGTCAGAATGGCATGTTATAAAGTCAGAATGGCGTGTTATAAAGTCAGAATGGCATGTTATAAAGTCAGAATTGTGTGTTATAAAGTCAGAATTGTGTGTTATAAAGTCAGAATGGCATGTTATAAAGTCAGAATTGCGTGTTATAAAGTCAGAATGGCATGTTATAAAGTCAGAATGGCGTGTTATAAAGTCAGAATGGCATGTTATAAAGTCAGAATTGTGTGTTATAAAGTCAGAATTGTGTGTTATAAAGTCAGAATGGCATGTTATAAAGTCAGAATTGCGTGTTATAAAGTCAGAATGGCATGTTATAAAGTCAGAATTGTGTGTTATAAAGTCAGAATTGTGTGTTATAAAGTCAGAATTGTGTGTTATAAAGTCAGAATGGCATGTTATAAAGTCAGAATTGTGTGTTATAAAGTCAGAATTGTGTGTTATAAAGTCAGAATGGCGTGTTAAAAAAGTCAGAATGGCATGTTATAAAGTCAGAATTGTGTGTTATAAAGTCAGAATGGCATGTTATAAAGTCAGAATTGCGTGTTACAAAGTCAGAATGGCATGTTATAAAGTCAGAATGGCGTGTTAAAAGTCAGAATGGCATGTTATAAAGTCAGAATTGTGAGATATAAAGTCAGAGGTGTGAGATATAAAGTCAGAATTGTGTGTTATAAAGTCAGAATTGCGTGTTATAAAGTCAGAATTGCGTGTTAAAAAGTCAGAATGGCATGTTATAAAGTCAGAATTGTGTGTTATAAAGTCAGAATGGCGTGTTATAAAGTCAGAATTGCATGTTATAAAGTCAGAATGGCATGTTATAAAGTCAGAATGGCGTGTTAAAAAGTCAGAATGGCATGTTATAAAGTCAGAATTGTGAGATATAAAGTCAGAGGTGTGAGATATAAAGTCAGAATTGTGTGTTATAAAGTCAGAATTGCGTGTTATAAAGTCAGAATTGCGTGTTATAAAGTCAGAATTGTGTGATATAAAGTCGCAACCGCGTGTTATAAAGTCAGAATGGCGTGTTATAAAGTCAGAATGGCGTGTTAAAAAGTCAGAATGGCATGTTATAAAGTCAGAATTGTGTGTTATAAAGTCAGAATGGCATGTTATAAAGTCAGAATTGTGTGTTATAAAGTCAGAATGGCATGTTATAAAGTCAGAATTGCGTGTTATAAAGTCAGAATGGCGTGTTATAAAGTCAGAATGGCGTGTTATAAAGTCAGAATGGCATGTTATAAAGTCAGAATTGTGTGTTATAAAGTCAGAATGGCATGTTATAAAGTCAGAATTGCGTGTTATAAAGTCAGAATGGCATGTTATAAAGTCAGAATGGCGTGTTATAAAGTCAGAATGGCATGTTATAAAGTCAGAATTGTGTGTTATAAAGTCAGAATGGCATGTTATAAAGTCAGAATTGCGTGTTATAAAGTCAGAATGGCATGTTATAAAGTCAGAATTGTGTGTTATAAAGTCAGAATTGTGTGTTATAAAGTCAGAATGGCATGTTATAAAGTCAGAATGGCGTGTTATAAAGTCAGAATGCATGTTATAAAGTCAGAATGGCGTGTTCTAAAGTCAGAATGGCATGTTATAAAGTCAGAATTGTGTGCTATAAAGTCAGAATGGCATGTTATAAAGTCAGAATTGTGTGTTATAAAGTCAGAATTGTGTGTTATAAAGTCAGAATGGCGTGTTAAAAAGTCAGAATGGCATGTTATAAAGTCAGAATTGTGTGTTATAAAGTCAGAATGGCATGTTATAAAGTCAGAATTGCGTGTTATAAAGTCAGAATGGCATGTTATAAAGTCAGAATGGCGTGTTAAAAGTCAGAATGGCATGTTATAAAGTCAGAATTGTGAGATATAAAGTCAGAGGTGTGAGATATAAAGTCAGAATTGTGTGTTATAAAGTCAGAATTGCGTGTTATAAAGTCAGAATTGCGTGTTAAAAAGTCAGAATGGCATGTTATAAAGTCAGAATTGTGTGTTATAAAGTCAGAATGGCATGTTATAAAGTCAGAATTGCGTGTTATAAAGTCAGAATGGCATGTTATAAAGTCAGAATGGCGTGTTAAAAAGTCAGAATGGCATGTTATAAAGTCAGAATTGTGTGTTATAAAGTCAGAATTGCGTGTTATAAAGTCAGAATTGCGTGTTATAAAGTCAGAATTGTGTGATATAAAGTCGCAACCGCGTGTTATAAAGTCAGAATGGCGTGTTATAAAGTCAGAATGGCGTGTTAAAAAGTCAGAATGGCATGTTATAAAGTCAGAATTGTGTGTTATAAAGTCAGAATGGCATGTTATAAAGTCAGAATTGTGTGTTATAAAGTCAGAATGGCATGTTATAAAGTCAGAATTGCGTGTTATAAAGTCAGAATGGCGTGTTATAAAGTCAGAATGGCGTGTTATAAAGTCAGAATGGCATGTTATAAAGTCAGAATTGTGTGTTATAAAGTCAGAATGGCATGTTATAAAGTCAGAATTGCGTGTTATAAAGTCAGAATGGCATGTTATAAAGTCAGAATGGCGTGTTATAAAGTCAGAATGGCATGTTATAAAGTCAGAATTGTGTGTTATAAAGTCAGAATGGCATGTTATAAAGTCAGAATTGCGTGTTATAAAGTCAGAATGGCATGTTATAAAGTCAGAATTGTGTGTTATAAAGTCAGAATTGTGTGTTATAAAGTCAGAATGGCATGTTATAAAGTCAGAATGGCGTGTTATAAAGTCAGAATGGCATGTTATAAAGTCAGAATGGCGTGTTATAAAGTCAGAATGGCATGTTATAAAGTCAGAATTGTGTGCTATAAAGTCAGAATTGTGTGTTATAAAGTCAGAATGGCATGTTATAAAGTCAGAATTGTGTGATATAAAGTCAGAATGGCATGTTATAAAGTCAGAATTGTGTGTTATAAGTC